>PNEQ01004821.1:39738-237247 GCA_003012365.1 Medauroidea extradentata
TTACAGGGGTCTAAAATTAGATATTTCATCATGTTTCGGATGTGGTTTGAGTCACATACGCCGCTTCGCAGGGCAAAAACGTAGTTGGGACAGGTATCTATGACGTAGTTTCGGCGGGATTCCCAATGTGAGACACTCGAGGCTTTGAGTCATGGGCCAGCCCTCAAGGTGTTTCGACACAGGCCCCATCCAGCCCGCCTTCAGAAACACAGCATGCAACAGTATGTATGTGAAAAATACTGGAATATTTGTCTCCCTCCCTCGTAGTCTATATATATTATATCGTTGGGTGTTATATCTTCCTTACAAATAAATATTAATAAAAAAACACCCTTTACGAACATTTTGCTCCGAAATCAGTGACTGGACACAACACATCACGTGGCCGCGAGACACGGGTGTACTCCTGGGTCTAGTTTAAGATACGTGACGAAAATATTTGCTGACTAGAGGATGAATGTATGTTATTTACTATAGTATCCTGACAGAACATCTCAGTATGTAAATACCACGGAACTTCGAGCACCCGTCAGATGTCTTGGCTCACAGGGCGAGCACCGTTGACCTAATACGCAACACATTTCATGTTATAAACAAGTGAATGGTTAAATATACTGTAGTGGTGTTACTTTTAAAAATAAATTGAGCTCATAGTGAACAATTTTCTCGCTTTCATCCCCCCTCTAACTTCAAAAAATTAAGTTTCTCGCTGGCCAACTTTTTAATGTTTCATTCTGTGAACAAACGCACATAAGGTTAGAAAAAAATACCTATAGAATTAAGGAAGAACATTTTTAGTCTTCTGCAACCAGATGTGTGGAATTTGAATACGATTTTACTATTTATTTTTAAGTTATGATTAGAAATGTTGGTTTAGCTCGGGAAAACTTTGACTGTTTGCTGGGTTTCAACGTACGTTCCGATTATAAAAAGAAGAACTGACTTCACTTGTACACAGAGCTATTTCCCTATTTAAGTAAGGCAATAAAATTCCGCTATTGTTATAATGATGCCTATTATTTGTCTGCAGACATCTATGTTGTGTCAGACGTATATCACCTAATATTTAGAGACATGCAAAATTCGCGTTACCATCTAGTAGCAGACTAAACTTCATTTTCACACACACACACACACACACACACACATAATTATATATATACACACATATATAACCGAATATAATTTGCTATTCAATTGGCCATGAACTTGTATGTATTGTCATTTACGTGTGTTCCGTCTTTACAGAGATTGGCCTCTCTATCGTGTAAGCATTCTCCGCGGCAAGTCACAACAATATCGGCCAGTGGGAGACGTCGAACGAGCCTATAGTCACTTTGGAGTCTAGTCAGCTGTCAGAAAATAAAGTGAATTTTGCATATCTCTATCAATCATTAATGTCACAAGAAACTACAGTGTTTTAAGGGTACGTTGACACAAGTTATTTTCACGATATACCGTCCATCATCTCTAGTTATTGTGTGATATATTTAGAGATAATGGCATATCGTGAAAATGTTTTGGGCCAACATGCCGTTGAAAATGCTGTAGCTTCTTGCAACATACATGATTGGGAGATGTACGTCTGACACAACGTAGCTGTCTGCAAACCAACAACATATATTAAAAATTACAATAGCGGGGCAACAGCTCCACGTACAAGATAAGCCAGTAATTATCTAATACCGTAGGCTGAACGTGTGATGAAATGTTGAAATACAGCAAACAGTCAAGCTTTCCCGCGATGAACTATATCAGCATGAAAAGAGCAAACGTACAGAGTTTTTGTTTCCGAATTTTAAACACCTTAGAATAGCGCAAATGATGAAACAAATGTATCATCCGATGAGCGTTTCGATGCTGAACAATAGGCGACAATTTTAAGGTCAACGTTACAAAATGAAAATTTTGGAATTTTGGCAACAGCGCGCGGAAAGCAAGGGCAGAGCTTATGGCAGTTGCCGTGCGATGAAAAGAGAGAGCGAATGCACGTATAACTCTGTACTGCAATCTAAGCTTGAGACGCTCTTATAGATGGGGTTGAGGTTACTGAGAAACCGTCCTGATAACTACAGGACACAACAGGCGACGCTGCCGCGACTAAAACTACGGTGACACCTCACATACACGTATTTACTCTCAGCCGCCACAATTGTTAGGCTGCATTACGTTAGTCAATTACCATAACTTAAATTTTATAACTCTTCACATAGTTCATAGGTAAAAAAATATTTCTTAACTTATTATAAAATGTCATGGTACACTGTGCAACCATTAAATTTAGGCATAAAAATAAATAATTACAGCAAAAATTAACGTCGTACATTATTATGATAAAAACACATCAATGTCTGTTAATAAGTACTCACAGTGAATATTCAGCAACACAGTGGTGATACACAAGATCATCGCAGTGCGAATTGATATCAGCTCTATGCGATTCGTAATAAATGTGTCACTGATACATTCACTACTACTGTATTGGTCCCCAGGCGTGCAATAATCGCCTCAGCTAACGATTTCTTCCACTCCTTGCTCCCAGTTGTGGAGAGTAATATGTTTTGTGTGTTAGTAGACTACTTTTCGCCAATTTTCCGGATTAATCTCATGAATAGCGGTATCGTATTGCTTCTTGCAACAATCCCCTTGACTTAGGCCCAAATAAGTTCAGTAGCGATGTAGCGTGGATATTGAGGTAGCAACCTGACGACTCGGTGTCGTACAATGATATTCAGTTAATTTACTTTGTAAACAGTAGTTGTATTTTGTGAATTTCCATTAATTGTAGGACTTCAGCTCTCTTCAAATTACCCGTAATGGGAACATTGTAGCCATGGATCCACTGTATGATGGCTTTTTTTATTTCACGAAGTTGGTGGTTTATCCACCAGCACGGGAAAATATTATGTATCGTTTATGAAAATAACAGAAATAGAGGTAAGTTTCGCAATTGTTTGCCTTCAGACCATCAAACTGGTTTGCGGCCATAAAACTTTCCGTTTTCCACCTGTGTTACGTTCGGTCATTGCGTATTATCACTCCGCCTCGCAGACATCGACACAGCACAACGTGTTGCCGCTGGACGTAACAACGCCACATTTACCTGCCGTCTCGCTTGCCGGTAAGTTTCAGCAGATTGGTTGCTTTGCGTCACATGCTGTTTTTGTTTTGTACTGCTGTAGGCGGGTCCAAGTCCTTTGGTAGGCCGAATCGCCGGTTACACCGGCCCGACTATAGATACAATTTTTTGTTCTGGGCGTGGCCAGGTTTGATCGGGGTGGAGGACTTGACAAATTAAAATATAAATAAATAAAATATTATAAATGGTATTAGAATATTGTACAGTAAATATATAACACTTCTCTAGAAGCAGTTAAAAACTCTGTAAATCAATTTTTGAAATTACAATTTATAGTTAATCGCGCTAACATCTAAATTAAGAGTGCGTGTTAGATAAATAAACGCTGAAAACATCAATTGATTTCTACGCTTTTTCGAAGCCAATATGGATAAAATACACAATGATAATCCTAGATAATGGTATTTGCCAACTTTATGAGTAAATATTTATCCTGCCCCAAACCTGAGATTAGTGAGATGATATATCGTCGTTTTACTGCCAAAAGTGACAAAGTCAAAATGAGATAAAATTATAAAAATGCTAGGAATATTGATATGTTGTTCACGAACAATTGCCCAGGTTTAAAGTCTATTCGTCGTTTCGTACTGTTGTGTCACAGTATAGTAACATGCCAAATTTTTGTTAATATCTACAATTTAATACTGTTTTCCAACGAAATAGCATTTATGACTTAATCACTTTTGGCAGTATACCGACGATATGTCAGCTGATATTGTAGAGGAACCTAAGTGGAAAGCGAACTGCAATTTTACCCCTTTTAAAGACTACATGTAAACAGCACTAATTCGATCTGCCTTGTAGTTTTTGGTGGTCAGAATTGAACGTTCGTACGCATCTTTTAACGGAATTCGAGCCCAGAACCTCCCGGAATTTAGACCTGAGTAACAAACAACTGCGTCACGTAACGTCGAAATAATTCATGAAAATAAAATTTATTAAAAAAAATTAATAACATATCTGTGTCCTGGGCTCATAGAGGTTGTACAACACTACGTCTCGATAGGTTACTGTAGAGTGACGTTGTTTCTCGCTGTTCGTTCCTGCTTTTCGGATCGTCTGCCTTGAAAATTGACCAACTTAGTTTTATTCTAAATAATCACGTTTCTTATAAAGAAAAAAATTATACATATTTTTTAAAAATATTTACATTAGCAGCACTCTGACGCGAACAACACCTCAATATCGCTACTGGTTAGATAGATATCGTGGGTTGATGGAAAACAAAATTTGTGCTTTTTCACCCTTTTGGATGTCGAATTTCGAAATACTTTAAATTTACACCTTAGACATTTGTATAAGTATCCAACTAAAGTGTAAATCACACATTAGCCCGTTCAGTCGAATCAAAATCGATCATTCACTAAAAAAAAAAACACATATCACCCCTGCACAGTATTGAGAAATCGAATTTCGAAAAATCTGAAAACCGTTTTGCGATAATTTCTGTAACCATCATCCTGAAGCAAAAATTAATTGTATATCTCGACGGGTTCGATAGATATCGAGGATTTATCTAAAACACGTTCAAGGTCTTTTCACCACTTAAGAGAGTAAATTTCGAAATACCCTTGAATCACGTTTTAGAATACTTTATTGGTATCTCGTGGACGTAAAAAACACAACATTAGCCTGCTGGGTTCAAGAAATATCGACGATTAATTGAAAACGCTTTTCACCACTTTTCACGTCCTTAGGTGGCGAAATTCGAAAATTCCTGAAATTACTTTTTAGGTATTTGAGTAGGTAAGCATCAATCCTAAACAAAAATCACGTCACTATATAAAAAACTATGGGATCGATATGTATCGAATGTGAGTCTAAAACTCATATTACCCCTTTTTTAAACCAGTTTAGGGCCGAATTCAGAAAAAAATATTTTAAATGGTCTTTTGGATATTTACAAAAGCACCAATTTAAAGCAAAGAGCACTTCGATATCTCGATTGATTCGATAGATATGGAAGAATAATCGAAAACATATTTCACGTATTTTCATCCCTTTAAATAAAGAATTTCGAAACATCTTTGAGTCCTGTCATAGACATTTGTAAAAGTAACCAATAAAAGTTAAAATCACGACGATAGCCAATTGTGTTTCAAAGATATAGACGATTCATTAAAAACTCATTTTGCCCCTTTTTACTGCCTGGGGGTCGAATTAAAAAAAAAAAAAAACTTAAAACTGCTTTTTGGGTAAAACGTGATTTACAATATTTTGTAGAAATATAAAATTAAGAATTGTTTATGCTTAATCACCTTAATGTTTTCTTTGAAATGTGGCGTGTACCTTGTGGGGTAACTTTGTCCAACCCAAAATTTTGGTCTTTTTATGACATTTTGCAAAGAAAGTTGTAAAGGTTAACTATAAGCTCAAAAGAAATTATTTCAGATACTAGGTTCCAAGTACCTACTTATTTACCACAAGACCCCAAAACTAACATTTTCAGTGGTCAAAGTAACTCCGAAAATGGACAAATTAACCCCTGTTTACGGTATTTTCTTTTGTGGATATAGGTACGTGCACATTCCTAACCTGTTGCAATGCATTTCAACAGCATTGTAGGTGGGTTCCACATATTTGGGCCAGCGTTTAATTGTTGCTGTACTATTGGCTCAGTGGCCTTAGAAAAGTGCGAAATAAGTCAAACGCCAATCGTAAAACTGGCTCGAACTTACAACTGTTCAAGATACACAACACACGCAGTGGTGGACACAATGAGAAAAAAAAAATTACGAGTTGTTGGTGGAAGGGGCAGGCGGGTATTTGCGAGTTGTTGGTGGAATGGGCAGTCAGTAGGGAAGGCGGGGGGGGGGGGGGGGGGGGGGAGACTGAACATGGGTATATGACTTGTCCATCACTTGAAGCAGTGCCAAAATTCCCATAACCGCGCCTCTATCTCGAGAAAATCCTGAATCCGCCAGTGTAGGCCTACGTGAGCGCGATTTACATACATGCATTGCTGCACAAATCCAGTTAATATGTTACTGCTCTAGAAAAGAATTAAACACTAAATTTAAATGAATCTACTTCGAAAAGATTACTCGCCAGTTCAGTGATTGTACGTAGTTTACTTTTTACGCGCATTTACCTGTTATTTCGTATGATGGCGTGTATCCAGCCTTCACCCTTGTGTACTCTGTGGCCTTCACCCCTAGCAGGGTTGACCTGACTAGATCCGAAGAAAAGATCGAGTGGAACTGAATAGGCTGAATTACCTTGAGGCTGAAATAAAGACTTCTTGCAGGTCGGTAGACTTTTATCGCATGAGGTTCTTGCCCAAGTTTAGTGTAATGTCTACTCTAGCGAATAGTTCGATAGATGTTTTCGTGAGTACTGGATGGAACGGGTGGCACAAGAGCGGCTGGAACCGGATGTAGTATTCGTACGTCTTACGTCGTGCGGAATTTTAAATGTAGGTAAACGAACACAAGTTAACTAAGCATTTTTCATATTATAACTTATGTAGTTACTATCTTTTATTAATTTTGGTTTCAATTAAGATTAAAATATCTACTCTATATTTTTCAATTGGCCTACGTAATTAAGTCAATTAAATATTTGTAGTAGTTTGAAAGTCGGAGATTATCTTTCTAACCAAACTAATTCTGACTGTAGAAATTTTTTTAGAATTTATATTTTTGTGTGTGGTTTGTAGATATAATTAAAATTAATTTTATTAAATTTTAACATAGCTAAAGTTCTGAATCCGTAATACCTACACAAACTGATTAAAAATTACCTTAAATTTTAAGGCTGATAGACAACATAACCTAAAATCATAAACAAACAATTAGGAAAAGGAAAATAATCAGTCAATGTTGATACGGAACTGGATATAAATAATAAAATAATATCATCCAATGATGAAATAGCTAATCTGTTTAATACTAATTTTATAAATGTTAGTAAAAAATTGATAGGCCCTAAATTAAATATTAGTAGTAATATTTCAAATAGACCTAGTTGTTATATAAATAAAAAATGTAGTACAGGTAAAGAACTCATTTTATAACCAACAAATGAAAAGGAAACAGAAGGTAATTAAGAAATTAAAAAATAAAAAATCTCAAGATATTTATGGAATTTCAAATTACATAGTTAAAGAATCTAGTAAAAATATTCTTTCCCCCTAACTATTTTAATTAATCAAGCATTTAAATATGGATATTTTCCAGATAGACTTAAGTATGCAAAAATAATACCTATGTATAAAAAAGGTGACAAATGTAATATTGATAACTATAGGCCAATTAGTTTATTGCCTGTTTTTTTTCCAAAATATATGAAAGAGTAATATATTTAAGATTAGAAGGTTATTTAATATCAAATAAACTTATTTGTAATGAACAAAGTGGCTTTCAGAGATCAAAATCTACCATGACCTCTATTTCACAGATCATAAAAAATATCTTAAATGCATTGGATAAGGGTGAATTTGTATATGGAATTTTTGTGACCTATCTAAGGCCTTCGACCTTGTAAATCATAAGATCCTAATGGAAAAGATGGGATTTTATAGAATTAAAGGGATATCATATAATCTTATCAACTCTTATTTTAGTAATTGATACCAATGTGTACATATTAACAGGCTTATTTGGAAATAATTTATCAAACTGGGAAAAAGTCCATACTGGTGTGCCACAAGGAAGTAGTTTGGGCCCTGTTTTTTTCTTATTGTATATTAATGACCTGCCTTATGTAATGGATATTGGGAAAATCACACTTTTCGCTGATGATACCAGCATAATTGTTAATGGAAAAAATATGGAATCATTGCAGATTGAAAGTAAATGTGTGATGGATACCATTACAAAGTGGTTTGAAGAAAATAAATTAGTTTTGAATATTGAAAAAAACAAACTTCATGCATTTCACTACAGTTGGAACTAAGCTACCTCCTGTACTAACTACATATAATAATACTTCAATAAATGAAGTTAGTAATATTACATTTTTGGCCTTTATATTGATGATCAGTTAAAGTGGTCCAATCATATATCTATTCTAGAAAAAAAACTAACATCTTTATGCTATATGTTGAAAATGCTCCGAAATTTGGTAGATGAAAAAACATTGAAATTAGTTTATTTTGCATACTTTCATTCAGTTATGAAATACGGTGTAGAATTCTGGGGCAATCAAAATGAAAGTAAGAAGATTTTTAGAGTACAGAAAAAAGCTATTAGAATAATCTCAAATGTATCTAAATATGTAGACAATTATTTAAACTAGGCCTACATAAAATTCCAACCTTTTTTACTGAATACCATCTTATAAATATATTAAAACTAACCAAACAAAATATTCAGTGGTATAGTAGAAATGAAGATCAACACACACATAATACAAGAAATGCTTATAAATTGATAATAGTACAACATGCTACTGTAAAGTTTGAGAAGGGATACTACTATGCATGACTTATGCTATATAATAAGCTTCCAAAAATATTACTAATGAAAAAAATATTTTAAAAATTATGAAATTATTGCATTTTTTAGTTGACGGCCAGTGTTTTTATGATTGTGGAGAAATTAATGAATTTTTAAATTCACTTGGTAGATAAGCTTGGAATCTGTTGTAATTTAATTAGTATCTGTTTTTTAAATAATGTTTACTACGTGACATTATTGTGATATAAAATGTTTATGTTTGAATTTGGTTTTATGTCATTGAAATGTGTAATCATAAGAGTTTTTCTTACACTGTTATGCAAAAATTGTAATTTGACTGATTCTATACCCCTGAGTTTTACTCATGTAAGGGGTCAACAGAATTATAAATAAAATAAATAAAATAAAATAAAATTTTACCCATAGGAAAGATTATGTTTGAGCCGAATCTGATATCTGGAACTTGTCGGATGGTCAGATAAAAGTTATTCTGACAGATCTAACACAGATCTAGCCAGTCTGAAATATATGTAGGTAATATTGATAAAATACAGTCTAACTCAACTGCACGTTATGAATGCAAGTAATCATATTCTAATTGTTAGTTACAAAAAAATACTGATTACTGTGGACTGTAAACTGTAGAATGCAAATCTGTGATTGCAGGGCACTTTCTATTCCTGAATGTGTCTGGTGAGACAAAACAAGTGAGCATATGGAGCCCCCTGTACGAGATGATGACGCGCGATGTGTGCCGCCTCGAGATGATGCTGCACATGGCCAATATGGCGAGCGCCATCTTCAAAGTCGTCATCAACAACATCAGCGGCACTTCTTGGGTCATCAGGGAGCGTATGGGCAAGGACCACAGCTCGTGAGTTGATCACTTACACATAGGTCACCTTACATTATTACATGGAAACACTCCTCATCTTCTCTACCTATGATTGTGAAGGGGGGGGGGGAAGACACATTTGGCACCGCAGTGTTCTCCCCAGGCCCATTTTGCCGGGCGCCCCACCCGGCTAGTTTTTTCTGCCACCCGGCTAAGATACATATTCCCATCAACACCACACACAAGGTTATTCTACTATGCACCCAGTTGGTCTCATGAACCACCCAGCTCTAAATTTGTGCTGGGGAGAACACTGAACCGTGGCTAGAGCACTTGCCTATCAACAAGGCAATTTGGGCTCTATTCCCAGTGGGGCTGGTCCCTAGAGTTTCACATGTTGGAATCGTGCCAGATTACTCTGCTGGTCTGCGGATTTTCTTGGGGATCTTTCATTTCCTTCGCCTTTTCATTCTGCCGCTGCTCCATACTAACATCATGTTACCCCTCACTGGTGCAAAAGACCTAGATGTTAAGTGCTGACCAAATTCTCTTCTGTTCAGTTCTCTTGAGGAGTTTGGCACATATATTAAAGCTCAAAACCGTTATTAAATTGTAGAGGCATCAGGAAGGTAATAATGAAAAACCAGAAATCAGTAAATGTAGATAAGGACACAAGATTTTCATGAAATATTTTTTTTATGTACCAAAGTCAAATGTGAAGTGAAGAGATTTTGGTGAGTGGTAAACAGAGAGTTTTTGAACACTGGGCCCAATTAAATACCACTACTTGCTGTTTACACGGATAGCGCAGGTGCAGAGTATATAAAATGAGTTTTCATTTGCATCTACAGACACAGAACTGAATGCACCTCCACATCTTTTAGCTGCACAGGCACGAACAAAGCAAATTGACTTAAGTGCCGAAGTATAGACACATATGTATAACCATTTTACACCCAACAAGTGACATTCTGCATTTCTCTGTGTGCATATCTGATTCCACTGCATTGCATCTAGATGCAACAAAGTTGCAAATTTGGCATTGCAACCATAAAGAGCTATATTTCGTTGGCTTCCTATTGATTGTGAAGTATTATTGATTTGAATGAGGGGACTGGGGAAACAGGAAAAGTGTCCCTGAGAAAACCAGTTAACCAACTGCATTTGCCCGGCATGATTCTCACGTGCAATCTGAATCGGCCCAACAATAATTGAACCAGGATCATGTTGGTAGGATGTGAGCGCCGTAGCTGCTGTGTTAGCTGCGACCCGTGTACAAGCTATATTGTAGTAACTACTGATCATTTATCAGCTGCTCTCCTTTACCCTAATTAGTTACTTGCTACGTGTCTTTGTGAGGAGACATTTATTACTGCATCAATCAAAACAGTCTTACTGAGCACTAAATGTTTGTGATTCATAAGTAAACTTCCAAGACACATGACAGCTGTAATTATTCAACACATTCCTTTAGCATATTTTGCGCTGTGATTTAATGAACAAAATTTTGGAGTCACAAATTTTTGGTCAAGAATACATTGCTCTAACAAATATTAGCCTACTGTAATTGATCACCAAGTGAAAAAAAAAATTGTTTATAGTAGGCCTACTAATTTTTTTTTTTGTTTTTGTTACTGTCTGTAGAACTAAATACTGTAGTTTTTAACGTTAATTTGTGCCCATACTCCCCTGGCATATTAATGTTATCTCAACACTGAACAGTGTTACATTTCTACCGGTATTAGCTACAGCTGTCCAGACCCGCCCATAGAAATCCCGGGTCCCTGGGCATATGTGAGTAGTTCCCCCTCCCCTCCTTTTTTATTTATAATCAAATGAAATGCTTACAAATTTTTATGTAAATATTAATGCAGAGGGTTACAGAAATCCAGATCAGTAGGCCCTACTTTAATTGTAGACTTAAAATTTCACACAAGCCTTTCCTTTATGTATACGAGTTCATATTTACTGTGGGTAGATTAGTATATAGAAGTTTGCATCGTTGTCGACAACATACAGCGCAAGCCGAGATATAAGTATTGTACTTAAGGGCAACGCCTACTTACATGTTTGAGGTTCCGAAGTGATGGAGCCTTAAAGATGACCTCAAAGATCGCACAAAACGCTGCATCGCCATAATGAGCCAAACAATATAATAATACTCAAGATTCCTGCCAGTCCATTAACTATGGGGCTTTAAGCAGTGATAAGAATTTTACTGGTGGAAAGTATGTAGCAAAGTTCAGTACACATTTGTGAGTTTTACATTAATCTGGTTAGTAAGTTTTGAAGTACGGCAGCCTGAAATGGCTATTTCTTGCTGTGTTGGAGGGCTTCGAAACAGTTGTTTAATGGACATAGTGTCTTTGCAATGACGTTCTGTACTTGTTTGAAGTATGTTTTCACTCCGTAAATTGGTACAATGGACACTAATTTTATTTGTAAAAGACAAAACAGCAAATAAAGAATATTGCTATAATTTCTGACAAGATAATAAATTGGTCATGATTTCTGTAACTATGAAGGTAGCTGCAAGTAACTTGTTGGTGCAATAATGAAGACATTCAGACACTGGTAATATTAATTTTATTTGTAAAAGACAAAACAGCAAATAAAGAATATTGCTATAATTTCTGACAAGATAATAAATTGGTCATGATTTCTGTAACTATGAAGGTAGCTGCAAGTAACTTGTTGGTGCAATAATGAAGACATTCAGATACTGGTAATACTAGTTTTATTTGTAACTTATAATTGCCACTATAGTTTCAGAATTGCAATTTATAGATTGCCTCAACTCACTGAAAACATGTAAATGTGTTCAATAAATTTTATGTGCAGTGTTAATATAGTAAGTACATTGGTGACTTATGTAGTCTTATGTTGCTACTGTGTTTGATATGTAAAGTACATTGGACACTAAAACCATAAAAGTTCATCAGAGCTATACGAAAGGACAATAAATAAAATAGTAAAAGAAAAGAACTAAAAATTAAATAAATAATAAAACAAGTTAATCTTATAGGTGAACCAAAGAACCACTTACTTGCAAAGTCTTTATTGAAGTGAATGTCAAAAATAAAATAAAAGGAGAAAACAAAGAGCCAAAGGTAAAAATAAGAAGACTTCAAATAATAATAATAATTAATTAATTTATTTATTTATTATGTTTAAAGTGCCATCCAACAGTCATGCGACCAATAACAGGATGACACTAAACAAATAACAGATAAATATAAAGAAACACAGGATAAACAAATAACAAAGGACATACAAATGAATACAGACATACAAAACAAAGGACTAGACACTTACAACACACACTGACAGGACAAAATGCAGCAAAACATTTAAAAAAGAGACAAACAGAAATGAGACACTTAATCAACCTTATTTAAAGTCCCAGAATACAATTTTTCTTTCCTTAAAAGGATCAAATTTACGAATATCATTAAAATTGAATATACATCTGTTAATTAAGTTTTTATTTTTAGATAATGCGTAAAAAAGATTAAAGTTTCTACTAATACGGTTAGGCACCTTTAAACCTGTATTGTTTATAATAGTTTGACAATCAAAACAATATAGAAAGGAGTTAATAAAAAATAGAGCATCATTAACTACCCTACGAGCATGTAAAGTGGTTGTCTTAAAATTAGTAAGTATATCCACATAACTAAAAGGCATTAACGGTTGAGAGAATCTCATGTAAATAGTTTTAAATAATTTGTATTGTACTGACTCAATACGACTCGAGTCCGTGATGGTAATGCTATTCCAAATAACATAGCAGTATTCTAGCTTGGATCTAATCAAAGCATAGTAAAGGCTAATTAAGGAATCCGGAGAAGAAGCATTATAGGCCAGGAATTTTACTAACCCTAGTGTACGATGAGCATTGGAGATTAAATTATCAACATGTGAATGAAAATAAAGTTTACTATCTAATAATATTCCAAGATCATGTACATTATCATTACATTTAATTTTGCAATTATTTACTTAATAGTCAAAACTTTATAGGGTTAGTTTTACGCGTAAATGTAATACAGATAGTTTTATCATAATTTAGATTCACACTATTATTCTTGCACCACTTACGGACTAAGTCAATATCAGCTTGAAGTTTAATGCAATCGGTTATATTACTAATTTTAGCAAATATAATAATAATAATAATAATAATAATAATAATAATAATAATAATAATAATAATAATACCAAACATGTTTATTTTATAAACTGCATTACCGGTTCACAGTGTAGGCTACCTTTTTACAAAAAGAAAACACATTTCATAGAAGAACTGTAAGGTTTTTAAAAAAGCTTGTGCATTAGAATAGCCGTATTTGAGGGTTCAGAAATAGTAATAGGCCTACTACAGTGTTTTGATTGCTTATTTATTTAGTTTATTAAGTTTATGAGCCTAATAAAATGGCAGTGTTTTCAAACACCTGCATTATTAACTCTGATGGTTTTGCAATACTTCACATTAAAGAAACTGCGATAAGATTTGAAACCAACTTAAATATAATTTTTGTATAATTTTTAAACATAATTATAAACATCAAATATGGTCTTTTGCAAATTTCAATTAATTAATTATTTACAATGGTATCCACTAGCTTAAGTTTCTTTGTCATAGCATTTACATAAAAAAAACCCTGGAATCATTTTGTTGACCTTTAGATAGATGTTTGGCTACATATCACAAAATGACTGTTATTTATTATGTACCGGTGTCAATACATTAATAGAATCAGTGTTTTCAGAAATCTCAATAAGTCGTTAAAACTAAAATGTCCTGGAGAGCATAAAAACTACTTGTAAGGAGAACTATTGTAAATAGCTCACTAATTGTTACTGTACTGCATGAATAGGGTGAAAATAAATTTGTGTCAGCAGTAACATATACAGTAAGTTTATGTTTTGCAAAAAACGTGACAAAGAATAATGTTTGAATATCGTGACTAATGTTTTTTTACACAAAATGACTTATAACATTACATTAACCATATGAACACGTGTACTTTGCAGTTTATTTTACATCTGTATGTTAAATATTAGTTGTCTACATATTGTACATACTGGACATGTGTATCTACATTAGAACTGTAAAAAAAACCCTAGGCCTATATCTAGATTACATCAGTAGTATGATAAAATCATTAATAAAGGCACTTTGCCCTCTATGGTGCACAAAACAAATGACACAAACCTCCAATTTTCATGAAATGTTCAAGATGACCTTAACAACATACTGTTGCCATGACAATAATCCGTCACACCCTCCATATATCACAAATACCATTCTTATATTAGACCATGTTATTTTGCAGTGCACTGAGCTGACAATCTAAATAAGTGTGTTTTGTATAATGTGTATGGAATATTAGAATCCTTCATTCCAGCTCACTTGAATCTTTTTCAACAGTGGGCCACTCAAAGAGGTCTGAATGAAATGTTACATCATCATCTTTTTAGGGAATGTACTGTTGTAATTTCTTCACATCATCAATTTTTTTCTTTTGTATTGGAACACACGTGTCAGGATAAGCCTTCATGTTGGTAAACTTAACGTGATACCTTGAAATCTCAAAGCAAAGTTGTGGTTAACAATACAGTCAATGAAGTCTCTTCCTGTCACAACTCCTGCTTTATCCCATGTGTGGGAAATATGTGTGAAGCTAGTAATCTTAAATGCCGCCACCTTGTCTCGTAGTACTTTCCTCAGTGAAGATTGGATAGACAAAGTACTTGCTTTATAAAATGAATGCCATCACTTCTTGTATACCATTATCATATCAGTGTTGGCGTTATTACTTGAAACTTCTGCTGCAAACTAGACAACACTATGAGCTCAACATACTCTCTGACAGTGTAAATTCAGTCTGGTCATCTCAGTTTCCTTTTAACAACACCAAAATCCGTGTCACATGGCAGGAATGAATGGCCACGGACAGGTAAATACTAGTTTACAGTATAGAATCGTTTCACTTGTAGGAGTGCTGAAAACAATCTCACATTAATATTGTTACTGTTTTATGCTGAGCACCCATCAGTAAATATGTGTAAGTGTTTTGCATTCATAGAAATATATTCATCAATGTAGTGTTTCAGAAAACTTCAATTTTCGTTTGGGCCTTTACTACTTGTACCTTCGTGATAGATATAATATATGATGTCACTGTGCTTTCTTCAAATTGTGTATACATAATACAGAAGTCAACTGTCTTAAATAAAAAGATTCTTGCACAGGCACTTTGTGAACATGAACATTTTGCATGTAATTGCAACAATGCCTACAACCTCATCATAATTTACTACACAATATCTTCGATATACTTCATCTTAATGTAAAAGTTTTTTGCACAACGTAGAAATATTATCTTCTCTGCTTCTGCAATTCTTCGAGCATTTGCATTCAAATTATAATTTTTAATTTTTACAGTGAGTTCTTCGCATGTACAACACATGTCCACTTGGGGTCTGCCAAATTTCAAATCAAATCTGTCGGGAAATACCTTTCTGTAGAAACCATAAGTAACATTCAGAGCATGGTGCTTCTCAGCAAAAAGGTTATGTATTTTTTTATATTCAGAACTACACTCAAGTACGTATAATGTTATATGACTTGTGTGTTTTCTGTACAAAATTATTTATTTCTTTCAGAATCACTATAAGTCAGTGGATGTCCACATAATATGTATAGAGAGTCCTGACTTAATGTGTTTATGCACAAAACGGTGTATTCACATGGGAAGAATTGATTTCCATCAATAACTCATTTTACCAAAAATCTTGACTTATGGGGTTTCTGAAAAAACAGATTCAATCGTAAGCTGCAAATAAACATGGCAATACCTATAGAACAATTTAAAATTAGTTTTGTAAAATAATAAAACAAATTTATTGTCTTAATAACTATTGCTTTTTTAATAATTGTATTTATTTAACACTAGTACTAGATGAAAAACTGTTATCATCAGATATTTAATATAAGTTAATGAAAACATAGAAAGTAGTTTGGACCACTTGAACTCCCTTAATTCTCATGGTTCCAGCAGGATGACGGAAAGGCAGCCCACCTGGTTATTGCCTTGTGCATAGAAGCAATGGGGCATTAGTGTCAGTGTAGCCATTACCACTCCTTTGCTTCTCAGCCTCCAGTGTGCAGAATAGTTCTAGTTAGGTAACATACATTCTGAACTGTAAGAAATACATGAATTCCTTTGATTTTGCCTTCATTGCCATGTTGGATATAACTGGCTTGGAACTGATAATTCTGTGTGATTGAGATACGTACATACTTCAGGTATTTATCTGTGGTAGCATTGCACAATGCGTCAGCAGCAGCAAACAGGACCACATGTCTGGCATTTGCGTGATACATGCATCTATCCGGCCTTATGCAGGTAGTGGCCCAGTGCTGTGCAATGTGTCTACGAGGAATACTCTTTACTCACTGACCATCCTTCAGTGTATTGCTCGTTTGACTCCATTCTGCTTACATTGCTATCACTCTAATCATAGTGGAACCACTGATGCACTGTGGTAGCCTTTCTAAAACTTGCAGCTCACTGCAGGCCATGATGATGTGCCCACGTATAAACTTCAGAATTTAATTTTTTTGTCAATACATAGGTAAACTTAAGATATTAAAAAAGTTTATGAAATGTATTCATACCAAGTGTACGTACATAAAATATACCTGTGTAAAAATATGACAGGGGATATTCATATGATGGTCATCTCGTAAGTCCTGCACCATTTTCCAAAATTAGTGAACCATTGTGCTTGTGATGTGTTTATAGGCAGTTGCTTTCAGAATAATATATCAAGTAGTACTGATTTTGGCATACGTTTTTACAACTGACCATATAGTTGAATTACATAGCAAACATTTCTGTAGTTCTCAAAAGATTGGCTTGCATTCTTCTTACATTACTGCATCAAGTAAAAGCAGTCAAGTCTGAAGAAAAAATAAATTATTTGTTTTTAAATGGGCAATGTTAAAAAAATTTATGCTTAGAATTTTACTGATTTAGTAAGTACTGTTAGAATTTTTCAGAGTTGTTTGGCATTAATGAGTGTGTGAATATTCATATAATTCTATGTGACTTTAAAGGCACTGCCAGGGCAGACATTATGAATGTTTATTGTGCTTTTAGTTGGGAGAAGTACAACTTCAGCATCGGTTCTATCAACCAGGTATTCATGGTAATATTTGAGGTGGAAGGCTACAGTCCAGGGCACCTGGCAATTGACAATCTTGCCCTCGTCGACTGTTTTCCCGGTAAGTTGTTATTCTCTCATCATAAATACTTTAGAAAAATTTGTATCATTTTACTGAATTTAAAAACAGGAAATGCTGCTGTCTTACTTTTTTTTTTACTGACAATGACTTATATATGTAATTTTTTTTTTATTCTTTTGACAAGTTTGTAAATCGTGGAACTCTGATTTTGTGTATCGAAATTAGTTCAGCCTAAAACACAGTCTTATAAATATGACAATTTCTCTACTTCAGAATTGTGTATTATAACGTAGCAATTCTTATTGTAATATATCTTGCTACCCTACTACAGATATTACTAGTGTTTATTTTACCGATGATTATCTTGTGTACGCTTACTACCATAGGCATAGTATCCAATGCATGTGAGGTTACATAGTGTTACCTGAAGTACTAACATTCAACAGCAAGCCCTTCACCTTAAAACGTAATTCACAACATACTTCTAGCTAGTACGTGACTAATAAAAGATGTAGCGTATATGGGTTTGCATGAATTTAATGATACATTTCTAGATGGTTTAGTGGAAAAAATCAATAGCAGGTATTCAGACCTCGGAATAAGAAAAAAAATTGAAGTATTTCTGTAAAGCAACAAATCCTATGAAGTTGTTACAGAGCAAATTTAAATAATATCTGTATTTACTTACCATTAACTGCCAGCCAGATACTTGTACATTAATTATTAGTGTTTAAGTCTTTAACCTTGCTAGATAAATTTAAATAAATACATTAAATGATTGGAATCAGTAGAGAAAACTGAGTGAGTCTATTTAAATCAGGTTAGGCATAGGTTGTATAAGTTCATAAACTAAAGCCAAGAACATTTAGTAACGTGGAGGAGTTAAGTGTCTATCCTGAAAACCATAGGATGCCGTAAATGTAAGACTGCTTCACTTATCTCTGGATAGCAAACTATCCCTTTGACATCTGCTAAAATGTCACGGTGGTTGTAACCGCAGACAGGTCTTGAGCACACCTCGTAGAGTTGGTCCTCTCCTTCTGACATTTTCCTTTAGGCCCTCTGACCCATACGGTTATAGTTCATTAGCACACAATGTTGAATCGCACAAGACTAATTAATATAACTTCGCGGTAGTCCAGAGTCCAGGCACTCTTGCCCTTTTCTTGACTCCGTTTTCACCACAGAGGCAACCTGAACTAACATCTCTACTTAACTTTAATTAATTAAGGTAAGTCCTAGAGCTAGCATCGATTTTTTTGCTGCTACTTTCCTCATCATTCCTTGTAATAATGCCAAAAAAATATATGTCCGAAGGAAAAAAAAAAAAAAAAATAATTGTTTTTCAGAAGCGTTAATCCACCAACTAATCAGCACTTGGCAAAACAGTTCATAACTCCGTGGGTTGTGCGGTGAGAATGGATATCAGGATAGTCATAGAGCAAATAATTATTCGTAACCTAAAATGCAAATAATCTGGTCTGGCAAAAATTAAAGTTTACATATTATCATACAATAAACAAAAACTCTATTCTCATTACACATCTAGATAATAATCTGAGGTCTGGTCAAAATTTAATAATGTCTGACATATAAATAACAAATCACATAGGAAAATAAACAGATACTATCATGTTACAGTATTTTACCAAATAACTGCACACACATGTGTACAGCATACTTATATATCACTTAACACAAAAAAAAATTTTAATATAATGTAGGAGCAGAAGGAAATGGATAAAACCAAATGAATTTCAAGGGAGACAAACACCAGTTTATATGTTGGTGAAATGAAACTAATTCGTGTGGTTGTTTGGTTGCAACATCCAATGATTATCTGCACTAATCGAGGATTGGAGATGTACCATGTACCATGTACCATAATCCACTGTAATAGTTTATAAATTGTTAGGGTTCCTTTTATTTTATTTAATATTGTTGCACATTTCTTGCCACAGCTTTTGTGTAATCAGTTGTGTTTTGTAGCTTGTCATTATGTTAACAGTATAATTATACGTTAAATATGTAGAAGTAGGCACTTTTAGCACTAACTGACAAGTGATGCTAACAGTTATATTGACTGCAAATGGCACAATACATAGCAGATATCATGTCAAAGTTTTCAATATGTGCAAAATTTAAAAACTAAAATATTAGGAACGAATGCATACAAAAGTCACCAGAACAATTTATGTATAGCAGGAAACCTAAAATCTTAAGACTTTGTTGTCATTTTGTATGACAATTCCACATTTAATTAAGATAAGGCTAAGCTGATCCACAAACAACATAAGCAAAAGTTTTATTATTTCAGAAGATGTAGAAATTTGAAACCTGTGAAAACACATGATACTATTGTCTGTAGTAGACAATGGAAGCACAAAAGTGTGTCTGACTCAGTAGTAGGTTAATCAAATCTAAGGTCAAGATCATATAATATTTTCACGTAAGGTAGGGTCTTTGAAGAGAAATAGGGTTAATTTATACAAGGCAAGTAATGACAAATTTTAGTTAAGAAATAAAATTCAGTAATTGGAGACTGAAAGCCTCATTAACAAGGAATGTATGAGAAAACATCCTGGATTTGGAATGTTAAGGAAATTTCTTGTTAAAAAATCTGAGGAGCAAAGTAATTGTTTAAATCGAGAAATCTGCATACTGAACAAATTTTCTAACCTTCCTAGTTGTTTAGAAATGTGTACGAATAAAATCACGGAAATATTTTTTTAATATCAGTTTTTAAAGTACTGTAGGTTGTGAAAATAACCAGTGATCCAGAAGCCAAAAATTTAATATTCCTCAATTCATAAGTCAATATCCCCTGATTCAGCAGTACAGTAAACTCGAGATTATCTGTGTTAATCTATGTTGAGCAATGCTCAGACAGTCGGGGAACACGGATAATCTGAAAATACTCCATTTGCCAGTATAAAAATTTAGAAAAAATATAGAATTGTTTAATTATTTGCTTAAACACCGAAACAATGAATGGTTTTTGCTTACAGGTACCTTATTTACTCATCTATACCATATACTTTTCTTAAAAATAATCCAAATATGTATGGGGTGCACGTTAAACACGAGAAAAAGTAATGTTGAAATATTGTTAATCAGTTCTTGTGTAATCTCGTTAGTCAATTCTTGTGTACCAGAGTTGACATTTTTATGTTTGAAAAATGGTTTAAAGAAAAAATCATTTTTTTTACAGCGTTAATCACACAGAATGCTTATTTACCAGAAAATTGCCAATCACTGATAATTAGGAGGTTACTGCATACTGTATGTTAGTGAACCTTCATTAAGACTATTTTATTGTAGTAATGTATTAAATATAAACTGTGGAAAAAACAGAACCACACTTTATGTACAAAACCATAGAAAAAAACTTAAATTTTTAATTCCTTTGATAAAACTGAAGTATTAAAGTATAAAGTCAATTATTTTTATGTAAAACTTACCTCTCTTTGTATTATTGTGTATTTAGTACACTTTTTAACAAACATTTTTTTCCTCTTTCAAGTTGAGGGAATTTTCGTAGATTTGGCAGCCCCTTTAAATTTTTTTTCCAAAACAATGTTTTTCGGAAATTAGTATCCATGCTGTTAAGCAACCTCTTTTGGAGATTTCAAACCGACCAAAATAAAAAAAACGTATTGCTCAATACAAAGCATAAGAAGTGAATTTAGTTGCTTGCTTCACTCCTACTAGAAAGGGTGATTATTCTCAAAAATAGCACAGGAAGTACTAGATAAAAATCTGATAGGTTAAAAAAAAAAAGTGGCAAAGATGCAAACTGCTGCACTTGAAAGGGCGGAGTCTACAGAGCTATTATGCTCTAGAGAAACAATCATTATATTAAAGGAGTATGTTTCTTCCATTTTTAAAGTTGACCTTCCAAGTCCCAGATTGCTTCCAAATCCAAGGTGTTCTTCCCCAACCTATATATACATATGTATAAAGAATCCCCTCAAGGAGGATTTAAGTGATGGGATCATAACAGTAACACTGGCCAATGAAATCAGTGAATAATGGAAGGCGGCCCATATTGATAAGAGAGTATTGTAAAAGGGGAGATGTAATATTATATTAAGTATACAGAAGTTGGCACTAACTGACAAGTGCTGCCATGTACAACTGTTGAAGTCGGTGGCAGTGTTTGTGCAGAGTCAGGTCATGTGGCACTGATTTCATTATCACACATCACTTTTAGTAACAAACATTATAATACTTTCATCAGTGGTTAACAATGCTGTATCAAGATGTAAAACATTTCTAAAAACAAGTATTGCATATGAACACATCATATTAAATTTCTCGAGAAGCTGTAGTGGTATTTTCTATGGAACTATTTATTCTGTATTGCATTGTTTTGCGGTCAGTGTGCAAATAAATAGTACAGAAAATGGCAAACCATCAGAGACAAATTTAAGTGTAATTTTAACAGATGTACATCCAGAACATACAAAATGTTGACATATACTCTCCCAGCGCAGGGTGTAAGTGTGTTGTCCTTGTAATATGGTAAAATAATGCTGTGTTCTGGTGGCTGCAAAATGTGATAAGTTTTTAATATTTTACAGTTTTTAAGTTGAAATTAACTGCCTGCTTTTCAAATCAGACTACCAAAGAAGAAATTCTGCTAAGCACAGGATGTTACTTAAATATTTCACCTTTGTAACCTAGTAAAATATGTAATTTTGAAGTGAGGAACTAATTCCAAGGAAACAGACTTTTTTTGTGGAGACCTTTATCTCACACCTAGTCTCCATCAATCTGACTTTGGTAACCACAACTATATTTTTAAAGAATGGCAGCCAAAACTGGTTTTCTGCATATAATTCATGAACTGTTCATTGAATCCAAAAATATTTTTGACAAAATATGCTGAAAAAAGAATTATCTTAAAAATATTCAAATACAGTTTCTCATAAAACGATTAATGAACGTTCATTAATTATGTACAAAGCACCATTTTTGGCTATTTTTTTTCTTCCAATTTGACAGCGTTTACCAAAGACAAATCGACGCAGACTTTAAGAGGGCGCGGTACATAGTTGACCTCTAAAAGCATTAATCTATAACTCTAGGTTTCTTGAAGCCAATTTGCAAAAATTAAACAATAGCAATCCTAGACAACAGTTTTAGCCAATGTTTTAAGCAAAATTGTTTCCAGTGTTGCGAACTTCTGAGGCTCAATCTCTGACGCCGGAACCTCGTGCATTTAACTGCGGCACAAGAGATCACGCGTAACGAATTAGTAATTCTAAATAAACATTTACTCACAAAGTTGGCAAATGCCATTATCTAGGATTGTCATTGAGTATTTCATCCATATTGGCTTTAAAAAAAGCGTAGAAATCTATTGATGTTTTCAGGGTTTATTTATGTACCACATCCTCTTCAGTTTGTTAAATAGAGGTGTGAGATACAGGTCTGCACAAAAATTAAGCTCTCTTGAAAGTAATTCCTCATTTTACCAATGTTTCATCTAGGTTTACTAGACTATATAGTACATTACAAAACAATCATACAACCCAATGGTTTTCACAGTCTATGCTGCTTTCAATCCAGACTGCTAATGTGATATATTGATGTTGCAAGTCTAGGGCACTGTGTCTATTGACCCTGCAATATGGTGTTGCTGTGATTCCTTAGAGAGATGAAATGACATACTGTATTGCATTTGAAGTGCGGTGGTGTGCTTATTCCGTCAGTCCAGTGTGCTGTGTCTCTTGACACTGTATTATGGCCTTGTATTACTGTTGTTAATCCACATCACTCTGTTCACCTGTACTGTTATGACGTGTTACAGAGGAGCCGCTGATGAACGAGTGCAAGGCCAACCAGTTCCGCTGCGACAGTGGGCTGTGCATCGAGCGCTGGATGGTTTGCGACATCACAAAGGATTGCCTCACGGGAGAGGACGAAGAACAGGACTGTGGTGAGTCAGTCTTTCACATCACTGTTGCTGACTGTAGTGGATGAAACAAAAACTGTCAGTGTTTCAAATGCCTATAGTTTAAAACAAACTTCATGTTACCTGGTGTTATTTAAGAAATTCTGTGTGAGATTTTGTTTTTAGTATAAATTTTTTTTGGCTTATTTTGGTGACAAAGTTGTGTAGATATGTATATAATATTTAAAAAAATTTTATTTTTTACAAGCACTGTAGTGTATTTAAATCTAAATGTGGTCAATAACCATTCATTGACAATAAGTCATTAAAAGTTTTCTAGACAGTAATAGACTGTGTTTGGTAATTACATTCCAACAGTATGCATATAAAAAATATGGTTCGACATATAAAACTAACAAGAAAAAGTCAGAGTTCATTCACATTATCAACTTTACAATGTTCAAGTCTAGTATATGGTAATGCCAAAGTTGATGAAATGCAATGAATTGTGTATCAGTGACATTTGTACCATTCTTGTGCAGACAAGATCCCAAAGCAAGGACGTTGTGACTTCCAAGATGGCTGGTGTGGATGGCGCAACATGGAAAACACGTCATTGAAGTGGCAGACGAACCAAGGGCCCACACCGAACCAGGCCACTGGACCAAGCTTCGACAACACTTATAAGAATGCTTCAGGTATTACTCTGCTTTTTACTTCAGTCTAGCTTGTTGCGCATAATAGTCCCCTATCAAATGTACATCTTTGGGCTCCTTAATGCTGCAAGTGTGGTAGTGATCTTAATCTCTTTGTTCTGCTTTAAAGAAACCTAATTTTGATGTTGGCACCCTCGAAAATTATTTGTTTAAGTGCTGCACACAAAAAACAGAATGGTCGCCCTAGCAAACACCTTTTTTCAATTTGTCCAATAAACTATCAAGATCATAGAAAAATGATAGATAAATTTTACACAAAAAAAGCTGATCACAAATTTTTATGCAGCACTAACAGTTTTCTGAATAATTTGAATTTTATACTTTACGTTTACAAACACAAAAAATAATATTATCTGTCTGTGAGCATTTTTAGCAGTACATATTCAAATGTTTAACACTTTCTAGAAACACTTGATAACATTCATTATAAGTAATACACTACAAGCATCATCATAACAAATGCACTCATACCCATAATATTTTTTTAGTATAGATAGGCATAGGTATTTGAAAGAAAAATTGTACTTACGCAGGTTAAAGGACAAACAATCAATACACGTACCGCCAATGAATTTTAAATTTCAATCATCATCATTTTATCACCTTGCCCACATTCTCCTTTACTATCACATAGTTCAGGATTGCCTTCGCACCTACACATTTCTGTACACAGGAGTCCATTTGATTGACACGTACATGGAGGAGCGCAACGCTTTTGGAAGCATGAGCAGCGACAAAGTTCCAAGAGATGCTCCGGAGCACAAGGTTTGGTACAAGCAACTTGATTGTGTGTGCTCCCTACTTTGTTCCATCCAAAATCTGACGGTGGTAGGTTTTTGGGATGCTGAATGATGTCCTGATTCCACTCAAAAGACTGAAGATGAGCCCTTAGCAATGCTGGATCTAGTGCAAATCTTGTTGGTGGAAGGGCCTCGTCTTGACTTTGTTTTTGGGTGAACTACAACAATCTCACAGCTCCTATGTCAGTCAGTTTTGTTTTGTGGTATAAAACTGATGAATGCTTCCAGTGTAGCTCTGACATCTTCTGTAAGAGACTGTATTGTCCCCAAGTTAGCTAAAGCTTGTAGCATGTTATCACTTGCAGAGTTAAATAATTTCCACCATTTAATGTTACCTTTACCATCAGAAGACCCTGTTACACATGCTCTTGAAAGTGTGTGTAATCTAGGAAGTGCAGAAGTTTTCAGGGATCTTAGTGCTATGTGAATTGAATGTACCTGACCTACTGTAACCTTTTCATGCCATGTCCAAGGAAAAAGGTCTGTTTCATGAAAGTTGGGAATGTCATCGACTTGATATGTCAGCGCCATGTGACGAAGCAGCTTTGTCCCGCCAGCTAACTACGAATATTTTGTTATCAAGCCAAACTTAAGAATTTTATCGGAAAGGAACTTTGTCAGTTCATTCTTCGTTTTATCATGGGCTAACAATTTATTCATTGGAATACTTGCTATTTTCGTTTCTGATCTGATTTTGTACTGAATTGGATGCGAGTCATTTTGTCAGATGTCTCTTATAGCTTTCTTCAATGAGTCATCTCTGTAAGAGTCGAAAATTATATGGACCTCACTGTAATTGTTGAATTTGTTACAGATATATTTGCTAAAGCCTAGGTCACACATTGTCTTCACTGTGTTAGGTTTGTAGTAGGTGTGAAGAAGCACCATGCCATCTATTGCAGCTTTTACCTGTAGCTCTTAATTTTCTTCTAAATGAGCATGTGTTGTAGAATCATGATTGTCATCATTTTCTTCAGCATGTAATAATGCTGTTGACTCTAGAGCATCCCTAAGTTTGTATGTACTTGGCTAGAAAATGGTGCATACTTCCATCAACTGCAAACAATGACTTTGGTTGTGCTGAAAACTCTTAGTTGCTTAAATAGTATCGCAAATCTATATCAGATCTGCTTCCGCTAGCTATCAGCAATCTCGACAAAGTAGATTAATCTGTCTTTATGGCTAGAGTTTTGTATTTGAGGGTAATTTTAATTTTTTTTAGCAGCTGTTTTACATGTTTTAAACTTATAATGCAATTATTTTTCAAAGGATCCCAAAATTGAGTGTTGTTACTGTAAACTTGTTGCTCTAGAAAAGGTGTTATGCAGATCTCGGCCAGCATCCTAGATTATCCAAAGATACCTTTATTTCCTTTGAAAAGACTTGCTGAGTTAAGATTTTAATGAGCTCATCAGTTTTGCAGTGAAAGGGATTTGTTATATTCTGAAATGCTTCCTTTGGTTGAAGTACATTATTATCCTGACGCTGTTGAACTTGAACAGATACTTCATAGTGTTTACTTTGTTTTTTATTTTGACATCCTATCAGTTTGTCAGTTTTGCTTGCGATTCTGGATAGTTCCGGATTAGTGAGAAAGTATTTCTTTCTAGCATTCTCATTAATTGTAATACCCATGTACCTTTAGTTTTCGATTTTGGTGTTCTAAGGCTTTATCAGCACCAAGAGCACATAACGGTACAGAACTTCTGTTCACAGCCCAAATACCTTCTTTGAATTTCTTTAAAATTTCTGGATTTTCGGATTTCAAGTTTTCCATCTCTGAAAGATGTAGGATGATCATTCTTGCATAGTTAAATCTATTAAATGTACAGAAATATTTCTCAAATTCGTGGTGGGATGCTAATTCTTCCAATCCGATGTTCTTACAGCTCGTATGAAGTTTATCATTGCTTGCACCATATTCATATAGGTGCTTGCCAGATTGAAAACAGGATGATTTGCCTTCCTAGTCGTTGCAAATTTTTCAATTTCTCCAACAACATTTGTTTCTTTTATGGTAGAAAGTAATGTAGCATGTACTGTTTCAATATCTTTTTTTTATTGCTTATAAGTCCTTCAACAAATTCATGAAAATAAGGCTTCAAACAGTCGAGTTGCCCAGGATATTCTTTCTAGAAGCAGGCTGGTTAATGCACAGACAATATGTCTTCCATTAACAATTTGTCGCTGCAGAATATAAATCACATTTCATCCATAATTTAAGTATATCAGATTCTTAAATAAGCTCTTTCCTATTGTTCTTAACTGAGAAATTATAATATGCAGCTCTCCATGCTTCAAAAAACATGTCCCCTTTAAGTTTTTAACTGCCATTTCCAGTTGTTAAATTGGTTTATAAAGAGCCATGTCAACTGTGACAACAACTAACTTTTTCCCATGGCATCTACATCTGAACTTGACCCATTACTTGACCTGTTGAGTTTTTCCAATTGCTTCATGACAGTAAGCTGCACTGCACAATTTTTTGGTGGCTGTGGAATCATAGTGTAGCGCGGCGGTACTTCCGCCATACTACCGGACCATCCTGGTCACGGCACCAGAAATGTGACGGGGCTGTCTGAAGTATACTTACATTGCCGTCAACATAATTATCTTCCACGTGGCCAGTCGTGATCGTATAGTGGTTAACTTAAAAAAAATTCGCTGTAGGCTACTCAAATAACTTTAAGTTTATTGGTGTGACTGCTTTTATTAAACACTTTAAAAATTAAACTTTACAAACTGTAACAATTTAGACTGCAATCATCTCAAATCATAGTCAAAACCTGACGCTCCCGGGAGAGAACAGCTCAACACAAAAAAAAAAACTTATAAATTCAAACTAAATTGTTAAAAAAAACCCAAAAGCATGCCACATCTCAATAGTACGTCCTCGCGAACGCGAGGCCTCTACTCAGCGTCTAGTATACATGGCTGCTCCGCCACCTTGCTCCCACACAGCCCGCACAACCATCTTCGTCAGCGTCCAAAAACCAAGGCAATATGGCCGACCCACCGAAGCTTGCTCTCTCCCTGCAGCGCCTCTAGCGGCCACCCAGCGTACCAAGGTAAAACGTAACGGAAAATTAATATTAAATTAAATATAACAACAAACTATAAACTTTTATACTTTAAAACAACTTGTAAAGTGAAAATATTCTTCTGAAAACCATAATTACATAATAATTTACAACATAAATTGAAATAAATTTGAACGTGTCCTTTCATTGGCCCAAGCCAGCCCGCGTAAACGTATTACTGTCTCTCGCACACTCAACGAGCGGCGGCACACGTGCACATTGTGAAAAGTAAAGGTATTAGTAAAACGGTTAAAAATCTAAATATAGCAATTCGAGGAACTGGTCATGCACACCTGTGCCATCCAACTATACTTGCCAACAATACACCCAGCTCTGAGTAACAATACAATAACAGTTAAGCTGCCAATGATAATATTAAATTTAAATTAAAACACAACGTTGCCTCAGCCTAAACAAACCAAATTAAATACATTTAAGATTTAACAATTTTAAAACTGATACAGATAAAAGCCAAACAACTGTCAACAGTACCTTAAAGTAATTATATAGATAATAGCAAATTCAAAAAGTCAAACATAAGGAAATAATAAAATAAAAACAGGAAATAATAAAGGCCTAATTGGTGGGTGGACCGCCTCACAATAGGCAGCATGTATATTCGTAATACAGCTTAAGATTGACCAAAATGCTATTATAGTCAGCCCATGTTGGATAATACATATTGTGCTCCTTGGTCATAGTCGTGTAAGTAATTTCTTACAAAAAACCAAACAGCATCAGTAAGTAGGATGGTAAACAGAAATTACCATTAAGCATAGACATATAATCATGCAAGTACAATTTCCTGGGAGAGAAAAAAAATGTAGCTATATTTTTTGTATAAAACATTTTTCCATAATTTTGATGGTTTTTTAGATAACATGGAAAAAGTATTTGCTAGGGTGGCCATATTGTTTTTCTGGCACAGCACTCAAATACATCATTTTCGAGGGTACCAACATAATTTTTCTTTAAACATAACGAAGAGATTGAGATCACTACCACACTTGCATCACTAACAAGTCCACGGGAGCACGTTTTTGTACATTTGGTAGCGGACTATAATGTTAGTAACTTGGTACACTAGCTGGAATCCAGCCTAAAGTTGTGCCAGGTCAGGTAGGAAATGTAAAAAGCTGGATTACATGGAGTCCAAGCACTTATGTGTTTCAAATGTTAAAGTGCAGTTTAGTGTCAAATAAAATAAAATAAATATACACAATGTCATCACACTAGCCTACATTGTTTTTGACAAAGACTAGTTGATTTTAAGCATGCTGCTAAAGTTTGGCAGTTTTATTAATAAAACAATTCATATGGTTACATGAACATTCTGTATAGCAATAAATTAAGGAAGATGCCTCAACTCACCAACACCCTAATGGTGTCATGTGCATGTGGAAAAGAAATTAGAAAATTGAAATTGAGTCTGAAACAAATCAATTGAAATTATATCATAGGTTCTGCCTGCATATGCTAAGCTGAATTGTCTCTATAAAGACCCCCTCATGGTTCCACAGAATAGGGTCTTTATGTAGGGGTGGTCTTTATAAAGAGGTTTAAAATGTACAGTAAAGCCCCTATCTTAAAATCCTACACTTCTTGAGAAAAGGGTTGTTATAGAGAGGTGGTTGTTATAAAAGGGGTTGTTATAAAGAGGTTTTACTTAACATATTATTTCGTAAAAAAATTGGATACTAACCCTTTGACCCAGGTTATCTTACCCAAAATATTGTTCTTTTTTCCTTGAGATAATTTCCCTCACTGACCTAGTAGACGTTGCCTCATTTATGTACACCACCTCAGCTTTTCTCATACTCCAATCATCAGTCCTAAACAATTCTTGAACTTCTCACTCTCTGTCCTGAGATACGTTAGCTGGAATTATGATAAAGTCATCACCTCAGTGAATACACTGCTCAGAATGGGAGCGTGATATATCTCAAGGCACTTAGGGTTTCATGGAGTAGAACCTCACGATGGTGAATATTTACTCTTGCACTTTTTTTTGGTCCAGAGGAACATCTTGACACATTTAAGAACTGCACACTGTTGTTAGTTCATCGCGGGTGGTTTATTATATGCATGTAAATACATACACGCAACCCCATGAGGTTACTCTTGGGCAGATGTTGTGGACAGACCTTAAGGTGTCCGAGTTAGGATGCCGACAAAACAAGATACTTAAAGTTATGCAGAAATTGTGTACAAGTATTCTAGTGAAACTAAGTTTTTGAGGTGAACATAGAAACATGTTTGTAAGTCAGACAGTGTGTGTGCTAGTTGCTAAATGTTAAATTTAAGTCTCCCATCTGTTACATACTGTACATACATTGTGGAAAGTGTACAAGTTATAGAGTGATGAAAAGGTTTCAGAAAATAATTTATATTCAACTGCACTACAAAATTATATTCACGCAAAGCTAAAGACTCCTCTACTGCAGGTCCACATCTGTGTCCAAGAGAAGCTGTGTGTAGACTGGGGTGAGTGCATGACTGTCCTAGCAGTTGTCAATGACTGCTGCAAGAAGTGTTGGTGCCTCCATGCAGCTTCCGCTTAGAACCATCAAATTATAGTTACACGAATAATTACAAGAGAGTAATAATTTCTCTTTTAGGTTCATACTTACGCATTAGCATGCTTTGAAACAATAACTATGCTCACAACTAGGCATGTGTTATTAATGTGGTGAAACAAACTAGAGAAAGTATTTATATTGTAAGGGTTGCCACACCGTGTAAATAGTTTACGTTTTAATGTGCTTGCTACCTGGAAAAGAAACAAGTATAGTCCGTAGAGTAGAGATCAAAGTAAACAAGCGTCCAATTTACATAAATGTTAACGATGCAGTCATGGCCAGAATATTATCAGTTCATAGTTAGTGATGCAACCTAAAATACAAGATGTGGCAAACACTTGGAGTTGTCTGTATTGACAGCTAGCTACTCAGGTGGCGTAGGCTACAACACATCCCACCTATTAAAACTTTGATAGAAAACACAGGTTGACCAATGCACAAACACACATGCTGAGTGACAAGGGAAAGGGGTGCATCATCCCACCAGTTTGTGGACCTGCATGTCAGTTTTCAGGCGTAATGCTTTCACTGCGAGATAAAAAACTTTAACTATGCCAGTATATTGTTAAAAAATTGATTTTTGTAAATTGTGTATTTTTTATTAATTTCAAGCGAGAAAATCATGTTTCTAGTGTTGACAGTCATTTAATTTGGTGTTAGACTTAAGTCGCATGTTGCAGTTTAACAATATTTTGTATATTCGACTACATATAGCAGAATGTTGCAGTGAAAGAGTTAAGAGATTACCGGTACGTGCCAAAGCCAACCCCCAAAAACTCGTCTATACAGACATAAGTCTCTGTATTTGGAAATTATTCTAAAATTTAAAAATACATAATATTTTATGTTGCTGCTAAACACTATTGTTATTTTTTTTGCATAAAATATAGCACTGTACAAATATTCTGGTTTTAAATAAGTTCAGTTATAAATAGTTCTGACAGGTAAACATCTCTTGATCCACCCTTATTCTTCACCCAAACAATTTAACCTATTAGTACCCTGGAAATAAAACTTTGCCTTAAATTTTACGAATGTAGGAGACATAATTTTGGTCTGCATCATCTGGTCACTTCTTAGGGAATGCAGTGTTTAAATGTAATTTGCTCAGCATGGTGGCATGAGGCACCATCGTTTTAAAATCACACTTTTTTGCTCATGTCCGGGGTCACGTCTTTCGACTGTTGTCATAAGACTATTTTGTAAAGTTGATATACAACATACATTTTTGTTTTTCTGGCAGTTAAGTAGCCAAGAAATTTGTGGTTCACAGTTCCATATTAAATAGGTTTTGGAATACATGTATTTAATTGCACAAAGATTTTCAATAAGCTAATAGTGACTGTTGTAAATGTTGAGTACCTCTTATATTATTTTGGAAATATGACTTGTCCATCTATTAAATACAGTAGAAGCTCATTATAACACTGGTGATGGACATAATTCTGACCCTCAGTGTAGGGATTCCATTGTATGACCAAATCTTCTGTATAACGGGTGTCTGCTGTGTTGCTATTGTCTACTATCCTTGGAGATTATAGCATTAGTTCTCTATATTTGATTGGGGTTGTAATTACTCGTATACTTCATACAGTGTATGCTAATCATATGGGTACTGATATATCTTCTTGATAAGTGCTGGAAGAAAGTTTATGGCATATCGCTTTCATTACTTAGTTAGTGCAGTCTGTGGCATCAGTGTAATTTAAAAAATTCTGCACTCATAAACACTGCAAATGAGGGGTAGTTATGGGAACTCCTTTGAATTCAAAATCATATTCTCTTGGGTTTTGCACTCTGTACCATAAATCAAGTTGTTGCTCTCTTCACTAACTCCATACAAATTTGGAAGTTACTGTAAATGAACTACAGTAAAAATTATCAGCTGGAAGGAAGAAAATAATGATCTGCTTGGTTCACCAACCAAGCCGTGGCATACTGGTGCTTTGGCATGCTACGTGATATATTGAACAGAGTAGTTGCGTAACACATTATGGATGTGAAAATATGTATAGGTGATTCAGAATAAAGTGAGCACTCAAAAAAGCCCTGACTAGTTTCTATTTTCTGCCAGTTTATATATTTCTGCTGGATATAAAGATAACCATTGCCTTGTGCTTTTATTTACTTACGGTTGTACAATATATACATCTACATTAGGTTATACTTCTTTGATAAAAATGTTATCTACAATATCTACTAATTAAATGCTCAAGGGCTAAGTATATACTATAATCAATAGTAATCTTAGTTATAAATACCTGAAAGGTAATGTCTTATAATACTGGTTTGTCCATTGTCTCTAACTGATACAACACACACTATTACTGTTACAAATCTTGTAAATGCGAGCGTAAGTATATTTTAATTTGTAACTCAAAATCACTACTAAAAATACACATGACACACACAATTCAAGAATTCAAGTTTCTTTCAGTTCTACTGCCGTGAACGACGACACAGTTAACAGAAACAATAAATAATGTATTTTCTCAATGTGTGAAACAAAAAAGATGTTCTGATCAACTTGCTTCCAAGTAAGCGAAGTGGCGAAAACCTAACTCTGATGCCACCTCTCGGTGGAATTTTAAATTGTCTGAAGCGTGGAGCAAGTGGCCACGTGCAACAGCCTGGTAGCGTCACTTTGTGCTGGCGCTAATTAAGTCGAATTGTACGGTCAGTAGAAATGTCAATAAGATTGTAAATAAATATGTATTTAAAAGTGTATTAAATTCAGAGTGGTCGATTTCATTTGTTCTTTCACTAATGTTGTATTCAAATAGGAAAGTACATGGAACTACATGCAATTTTTCGCTACCAACCATACAAGAAGTAAAGTAACTCTTGTTAATAGTGACTTGGGTATGCAGTAACGGCTAGTGATTATTTCAACGGTTAAATTTTTAGTGCTCACTTTATCCAGATTGACCTAGGTTACAAAGTACACCACACATAAATACTTGTACCTTCATACTAATCTAACAGACGTAACCTGCAATTGTATGTAGCCTCATGCTTGCAGAATATGGCAAAAGAAGTGAAATATGGATGTGTTAGATAGGAAACTTGTAGATTGTAGCATAAGTGTTAAGATGTTTAATTTTGTGTTAGTTACTGCATAACAATTTTCAATATCAATTTAAACAATATTATGTTTAAAATTTTCTCTTTAAATGCTACCTAAGATCTTAGGTATGTTTTGCTCAAAACTAATAATTGTTGCATGGCTGTTTTTGCATGACATTGTTAAAATATTATGGATTTTAGTTATGATAAATTAATTGCCAGCTGCAATAATGGAAACAACGTGAATCTAATGAAATAAATGAATACAATTGTAAAGAGGAATCATGTAAATACGCAGTTGAGAAAAAAGCTAAATGAAGTTACGTGTTTATTGTTTTTTGTGTGTGCATTTATTTACATGCAAATATTAGTTTGTTGAAGGTTTTTGTTACTGTGTGGTAAGGAAGTAACTTATGTAATGTCTTTGAATGTTTCTTGCAGTGGGACAGCATGACAAACTGTGTTATTGTGGACATACACCATTACAATATTTGTCGTCCCAGAAATCTTAGAAAGAGCCTGAGAAATGCAAACAACAAAATACGAAAAAAGAGAAAACAAGCCGAGTTGGCTGTAGTCAACACATCCATACACTAAAACAACAGAACGTGAAAGATCCCATAAGGAATTAGTCAACAACATTTATAATTTTTTTCCTTTATTTTTTGTTGTTGACTAATTCCTTATGGGATCTTTCATGTTCTGTTGTTTTGGTTTATGGATGTGTTGACTACAGCCAACTCGGCTTGTTTTCCCTTTTTTCGTATTTCATTGTTTGTTTTTCTCAGTCTCTTTCTAAGATTTCTGGGACGATATAATATTGCAATGGCGTATGTCCACAATAATAAAGTTTGTCAAGGAAACATGTGTTGAACTGATCATAAGAGCAAATTAACTTGTTCATGTGTGTTGTGTAAATGGTCATCTAAAGATAGTTTATTTTTTCCAGGGGTATATGTGTATGTTGGGATGTCCGTTAAGCACATAATGATGGGAGAAGAAGCCAAAATGAGAAGTGCCTCATTTAACCCACCTCCATCGTGTAGTAGCAACTCATCTTCTCTGTACTACAATAGCTGTGTCGTGAGTTACTGTTGTCTGTCTGTTTGCAATTTATTTTGTAATATGTATTATACAATAATGATTTATTTTAACAATTACTAATTTTGTGAAAAAGGGGGCCACTGTGGTCTAGGTGTCAGACCTCCTGCCTACCACCTAGGCGATCCGGACTTACTCCGTGGCACACAGTGTGTAATTTCCAGTAGCCAGCCTGCTAAAAGTAATATTTTTCACTCATGTTTTTTAAGTACAGTTGTTAATCAGTCTTGTTTACAAAGCCCTGAATTGTAAAAACCAAGTGGTAAATGTCTCTCTGCCTGGTATTTGACCCTCCAAGTGATCTGGAAGTTGTCGTTCCTGTTACAATATAAAACATGCTGGGAGGAGTGCACGCAGTCCAGATTTTGAAGGCGGATAATGAAGCTTTTTCCTGGTACTGTGCACTCCGACACTCGGAGAATGGTACAATTTGAGCTGTGCAGCATTAGTGACGTAAATAAAAGTGATAAAATTTTTTACTTTGAATAGAACAGTTGAATGTACAGGACTGTTACTATTTATTTTTAACGTCACTAAAAATTCTACCAGTTTTGTATGTGCAAAATTACTATTTTGTGGGACAAAATACAATAGGAACAAAAAAATTCTTAAACTATACAGCATGGTTTAACCAAGAAATTAGCTTTCGAGAATGAATGTACAAATCATTCTCATACACACGCTAAAAGTACCAAACGTAACTGTTGGTATTGCACTCGAGGATGTCCACGTAAACATTTTGAAGATTCAAGTAACAGTTTACATAGGAGAAACACTAAATTGCGTCTCAAAAGAAAATTGAAAAATTAATAAATTCTGCTATTTAAAGAAATCTTCGGAAAATTGTGAAAATAGGTTTAAAAAAAAAAATAATACTGTAATTATTATTATAGTAAGTATTGTTGGAGAACTTTCAAATGCTTTCCCTCAACAAGTGTCAAAACTGAAACAAGCACAAAGAATTTTCATGGAAGAAAAACAATATCGCCTGCTGAGGTGCTTTCCATTTGTGACTGATCTGTAGTTGACATCTAATCAAACCAGACAATGAGGGAAAATGCTAAATGGTATGAAACTAATTTATATCCACAACATTACTTATAATGAAAAATTAAAGAACTGTTATTCTGAAAATATTACAAACTCAGATGGATTTTCAGAAATTAATTACAGCCAATTTTTAACCACACTGTAAGGTAAATGTCTAACTTACAAAATTATATTTTAAAGCATGATGTTTTTTCTCTCCTTTACACTATGGTACTTCAAAATATTTTTGCAACTACTATACAGAGAAAATATTTAGTAGCCTATTTTTAACTCTTGAAGTAAACTAAAGTTATAAAAAATGTATTTATTCTTTTACAAATAAAACGCTTTTTGTGAGTTAGCCTAAAGCAGGCTTTATTTAACGAGTTATTTTTTACTGTTATTATTTAAATTTTGTGATTAGTTTTTTATTTGTACGAACAGAAAACAGTAAAATTGCGACTTCTACAAGTGCTCGCAAGTTAACTGTAAACTTTAAAGTTTTTGATTTGCAGGAAACAATTTATCTAATTCCTACATTTGAACAAATATGTATAAATGATTTCCTTTTGAACGTCCTTAATTGCTTAATAACATTCTGTATTATTGACATATTTTTTTATTTGCTTTGCTAGCATGTAATTTTGAAGTTTCGTGTTTTAAAGAATTAAAATATAAAATTTTTGCTTGCTGGTATTTCTGGTTGGGTATAATATGTATTTGGTTATTGCACATGTTCAATTTACTTTATACATTATATGAATATACTCTTGTTATAGCGTGAGTGGATACCTCTGAAGATTGAGGTACTAGCTATGCATGGCATGCTTTGCAATGGCCCTTTCTTAATTTTTTTTCACTTCAATTTTTGGATACTCTGCTATGACTCTCTCTACCCTATTTTGTCCCCTTCCTCCTTTTCCAAAGAATGATTCTTGTTGGCAGTATGCACAACACACCAAACATTTTTTTTTTACTTTATTTTATGGGTATCCTGTCCTAACCCTCCATCCATTTTGTTCCTCCACCCCAATTTCACCGATCCCTATTTCTTTGGCAGACCCCTTCGAGGTCACTCGCTTAACTCCTCAGTAAAGTAATTTGTTACTAAACTTTTTGTAGTCCCTGTTTCTGACCCACTATCTGCCACCCAACCTCCTTACCCCCCCCCCCTCCCAAATTTTTTTGGCACAAACCTTTGCAGGCATACATACAACAACTCATCAAAGATCCATAACAATTGGGCGAATGGTATAGGGAAATATTCAAACATAAAGTCATTTTATATGAGCAGTCCTAAAAAGTCACTTCAGGTTTTTTAAACACACTGAAGGGTTAAGGTAAAGAACGTCGCTGCATAGAGGGTACTGGCACACATTAGGGGGAAAACATCCAACAATTTTACAAGTCTCTGCATCCGTACGTTTTGGACTGTGTCAGGATGAATGGATAAATCAGTGTCAGCCGAGGAAATTTTTTGTACAAAACGAAGAGTGCTCAAAAGTTACAAAAGTTATTATTGTTTAATTTTTTTTAAAACTCCCCAATTGTATCAAGGATATGTACAGAAACTACACGCCGAGAAAGATTGAAATTGACTGAATGGTTTCCGAGATACGATTTTTGGCCACCTAAATACTGTAAATTACACAACTGTGTGGCAGGATCTGTCCTGGATTTTTCGCATATCTTAGACGTTGCCTTTGTCCAGTGGTTTTCTTGGGGAACTACAATTTTCCCTGCCTCGCCCTTCCATCGCTTCTTCGTATCCATCTCACCTCACCTCATCCATTCGTCAGGCTCACGAGTGAAGGTTTTGCTCGCTATTCAAACAGCTGGACCTCCCTTCACACTGGCCCGTATCATACACACTGCGACCCTGCCAGGCGGCGGGAACACGTGGTGGATTTCATTTCAATTTCATGAAATGCCTTTGTGTTAACATAATTTAAGAGATTTGTAATGAACGTATCACTTAGTCAAAAGGTTATTAAGAGTATTAAAAGTTTAGAGGGTTTGTCATAAATTTGAAGATATATCATCATTACTGTATTGTCAGAATTAGCAGATACCTAGTTTCAGCTTGCAATGAAACAGTGTGTACAATTGTCTCTATGCCAGTAGTTGGTTTGATACATTTGTGGAGAATGTGGCGGATAGATTGACTACAAACACATAAAAAAATTAGATTTAAGCAGCCAAATTTGAAATAATGAGCAATTGAAAGATTTTTTTTTGCCCACATTTGTGAGCGAACTGTTTATTAGAGGATCTGTAAACATATTTCCAATTAACTTTATTAATTTGAACAGCTAACTGTGCAAACTTATGTACTCAAGGAATGCATGATATAAGTAAAACTGTTGGAAATATTGCTTTTACACATTTTCAACCTGGGTTCAGTAGGTTTAAACATTGAAAATATAAAATATGTGATGCTCAGTCTTTGAGCCACAATAGGGTAGGAAACATAGAATAATGAGCGGTAGTTGTGGTATTAACATTAGGAATACATAATACTATTGCTTACATAGCTCCCGTGCACACATTGTGGTTAACCGTAAGGATAACGGATAAACTGTCGGGTTAATGTTGCCAACTTCAGCAGTCAATATTGCTCTTGTACATAATATTACACTATTCCCCCTTAAAGATCTAGCTTTTTTGTTTGTTTGCTTAACCCTTTCTGGGTACCGCTTGCATTTTGAAATCCAGTCAGTGTCAACTGCCCTGTCTGAAAACCTTTAAAATCAGGTGATGAGGGAGATCTTTGCCCAGCACGTGCCAATTGTCTTTTCTTTATGTGCATAACATTTATCAGCCGTGCTCTCCCTAACCATTCTGTTACCATGGCAAATTTAGGCTCCTGTGTGAATGGCATCGCCAAGAAACGGTACTCTCTACGCTCATTAGTGTGTGTTACCTGCTCTTTTTCCTCATTATAAGTGTGCCCTTTGTCATTTACCAATGCTCCATTTTTCAGTGACTGATCAGTATGTCATCTGCAATGCCTGCCCTCCCTTGTTTCAACGACATGTCAGTGGTCCAGTTTGTTCTCTGATAGTGGCTGGTGTCCACTTGTCTTGGTTTTGCCTGTAGTTCCTGGCCATGACTCTGCTACATACTGGCAAATGCGTAATTTTCCTGCTCCTTTCTCCTTGCCTGCACTGTTGCTGGCTCGTCCGATCCCTGACACTTGACAGCATCAAATCAAGTCTGGTGCGCAATGTCCTGCCAAAAGTTAAATTAGGTAGATGGCGACTCTCCTGTGGTGATTTGTGGGGTGGTTCTGTACCCTTAAAGAAAATGTGGAAAAGCAGTTTCTAATGGAACTTTATCATGCACCAACTTTTTCACTTTGTCTTTAAATGTTTTCACCATGTTCTCTGCTGCACCATTTTTTTCCGTATGGTATGATGGGGAGAATGTATGTTAGATTCTGTTGAATTTGCAGAAATATGCAAATTGTTCAGAAGTGAACTGCGGACCGTTGTCCGTGACTGTGTTCTGGTAGACCGAAAATAGCAAACCCATCCCTAAAACACACAATTATTGACGCTGAATTTACAGAGTGTATTATTTTGACTTCTGACCACGCTTAACATAAAAAATTATTGCCAATGCTTCTCCGTCTATCTGTGAGTAGTTTTTCTGTGTTTTGGTTAATGTACAGGATGCAAAAGCAGTGGGTCTCTCATCCCCTGATGGGTACACGTGTGAAATAACCACCCCTAAACTGTAAGGTGAAGCATCACAAACTAACCTAACTGGCAAACAAGGATCTACCTTGGTTGAGTTTAACATGTCCTTCACTGCTTTAAAAACCCTGTCACATTGTTTTGACCAATTCCAAGTAGAACCCTCTTTTTACAAAGCATACAAAGGTGCAATTACAACTGCTAGACATTGAAGAAATTTACTGCATTATTCCACGAGTCCTAAAAATGATCTAAACTGAGATGCATTTACTGGTTTAGGAGCATTCAGCACAGCTTCCACATTTTATTCCTGAATACTGACTCTGGTCTGATCCACAACATGTCCTAGGAAAGAAACAGTGTGTAAGAGAAACTGACATTTCTTCTAATTCACTGTGAAACCATATTCTTTCAAATGACTGATAACTCCTTCCAAGTTCTGCATGTGGTTGGTGATGTGTTTCCCCATGACCAAAATGTCGTCTTGGAAACTGATGATCCCCATCAAGTCCCTGCAAAACTTGGTCCGTTGTACGTTGGAATTTTTGCAGCAGCTGACATCATGCCAAAAGAAAGCCTCTGGTATCGAAAAAGACCCTTGTGCGTAGTAATGGTGCAGATTTCGTGAGACTTTTCGTCTAGCTGTAACTGCTGGTACGCTTGTGAAAGATTGATTTTAGAGAAGTGTAACTGCTGGTATGCTTATGAAAGATCAATTTTAGAGAACACTTTATCTCCTTGGATTCTGGTAAATAGGCCTTCGATTCATGGAAGCAGGTACCTTTGTACCTCTAATTCCTTGTTGACACGTAATTTATAGTTGCCACATATGCGAACACCTCCATTACTTTTTAGGACTGGTACTATGGGTGTTGCCCACTCAGTAAACTCAACTGGTCTGATTATACCTAACTGCTACAGTCTGTCCAATTAACTCTCCACTTTACTCTTCAAGGCGAATACTTTAGTGTCCTGGATTTTGAAACTGGAAATGTTTTTCTTGTATGTGTTGTATGATATTGCAGAAATGGCTGCCCCTGTATCAACTTCCATTTATAACGCTGTTGGCTCCACCTGGGCGTCAACAAACCATGGTTGCACATCCTTGCTGCTGATATTAAACAGATGTAACCATGTGTCCTGTTGTTCCCTTTCATTATCTTGTAGGTATTCTGCCAAGTAATTTTGCCGTATTACATTTTCTTAAGGAGCACGACAACACATAACACGCAGGTGACTGATTTTGTTACAATTGTAACACTAATAATACCCTCTGAATTTTGCCCTTTGATGCAAAATTTTCTGATTTTCCGTAACAAAAACATTTTGCTTCATTGTCACCATTTTTGTTAGCACTGTTACTCATGTTTCTGGGCTCTTGGTTACTTGCAGCTCCTGATGGTTGCGACTCATCCCAGTGTTTGTCACGACTGTTCCGGCGATCCCATCCACAAGACGAGTAACTTGTGCACTACATCACGATCCTGTAATTTTGTTTCGCAATCTCTGTAAATAGAAGCCCTGATTTCAGCTGCCTTCTCATGGGACAAAGCTATTATCACTGTCGAATGACAGCGTTTCACTTTCTAAATACAAAACTTGAGTGATATTCTTGTTGTGTAACCAAACTACAAACTGATCTCTCAGAGCTTGATCAAGAAATGCCCCAAAAATTACAGTGGTGTGTAAATTTCCATAAGCCAGCCACAAACTGCAAAATAGGCTCTGTGCTGGATTGTAGACATTGATGAAATTTATATTGAGCTACAATCACTGACGGTACAGGAGAGATATACGTTTGTAGAATTTTAACCAATCCAGCGTATGTTTTATCAGCTGGTTTAGCAGGTTCACATAAATCCAGCAACTCGTAGGTCACCTTTTCTATTGATGAAATCAAGATGGCTTTTCATTTCTTGTGATTTTGTTCGCCATCGCAGATGTCGTTTGCAGATGTTCACTACAGGAGGTCCAATCTTCTTCACCTGCTTTTAACTTGTCCAAAGTAAATCTCACCATCCTCGTCACCAATTGTAGTATATTTCAATTAGAAATACATTTTAATTCTGTCGTAACTACTATTGATTACATAACTCCCGCACACACACACACACTGTGGTTGACCCTAAGGACAACTGAAAGACTGTGTGGTTCATGTTGCCAACTTCAGCAGTCAATATTGCAATTCTCATTTACATATATTACAGTAGTATAGAAGCATTACTCATGCAGGAGAAACTGTAACCTTATTATGTTTTGTACTCATGGTGCCATCTAGCAGTTTGGAACACAATGCCATCTTGTGAATTGGGTCAGAAACATAGAAAATGGATGACATGTGTTGCTGTCTAGCAGTTAGAGTAGTAATGTTATGTCATTTAGGCAAAGGACATAACAGTATAGTAGAAAAGTAAGGGGGCTAGCTCAACTGTAACTGTAAAAATATTACTGTAAATGCAAAAAAAAATATTCATTAAAATGCAAAAGGGTAAAAAAATCCACCACTGTGCTGCTTTAACATGTAAGATTATTATTTATAAAAAGAAAACATGGTACAGCTACAAGGTATACAACACAATCCAGTGCTCAAATTGCTCATGCAAGAAAGTGTCCAAATCTGTTAACGTTGCAAAATAGTTCCATTCAAATCCTTTGAAGAGGAACTACATACGCAACATAATTTGACCATTACTCCCAAAATGAATAATAAATTATGTGCCAATATTGATACCATACAGCTCAAGATTTTACAATTGATAATTAAACTATTAACTCGCCAAATTCATACCCTTTGAACCAAATAGTTCGTTAAGATTACAATGTCTTTTCAGCTACGCTAAAGTTGGCCAGCAACAGCTACGGTAAATTGTTTAGAATGTCACCGCAAATTTACATTTCACCTCAGCGTCTGTACTGAAAATTGAACAATAGTACATAGAATTTATTTCAAACATCACATTAAATAATGCTGTGTTTAAATGAGTACGTATTCAGTGAGCATAAATACAATTCTCGGTGCTACGCAGGAGAAATGCAAGATGCAGACCATACCTGGATAGCAGTTGTAGGAAGACACAATTCTTACTCATGTGTAACTTGCCCTTATGAACTGAATATCCAACTCCAGCACAGCAACAGAGATACCTACTTGATGCAGCACAGCAGAAAAACTAAGTAGTGAAATGCAAATCTCTTAGCTGCACAATTGTTAGTTCTTAATTCAACACAAAGTAATTCAGCAACTAAATGCCCAATGTCCTATGTGACCATAGTTGCTGGCCCCAAACAATTACGTACACTTTCAACTTCCAAATGAGTACATGTTAATTGCACCCCTGCACTCATAAATTGCGTAATTTCTTAACAAGTGAAGGGCATAATTAACATTGCAACTGTACACAACTAACAGCAGGACCAGAAGGGTGAAACATGCAGCATTCATCATTCCAGCAATTAACATTTACTGTGCCTGTAAATAGAGCAAACAACTCAGCTAACACAATTAATCCAGTTACTGTTAAGCTTAGAAAAACAACCTAGAATTTGCCAATCTAGCCAACAACGTTTAAACTTCATGTCCACTACAAACAAGTTTACTCCTCGTTGAGAACATTACTTGCTCGCTCGCATAATCATGACACACTGGTTGCTCTGCCAGACTGTTTGCGTTGGCCCACTTACAAACACGCTCTGCGTAACTGTGTCTAGCCCGCACCTGCCTGTGCGCTGTCTCTCGGTAGTCATACCGACTGCACAGCTGCAACTCAACTGGTCTACACCTAACATGTAAGAACACACTGACTACCTCCTGTTCTCACCACGAGGGGTGCTAACGAGCAGACAGCGCACGGTGCCAAACAACACGGCCAGGTATGGTTGCGCAAAACACTTCCTCGCATATATAAAACTCTGGAACACTCAAAAAGATTGCAACACTCAGGGTGCTCAGAATGCCAAACATGACAACCATGACCCAATAGGTGTCACAGTAACTACTTCAAGTTATGTCTCCTCCTCCTCCCCTCTACAGCCACTCTACTCTAATGCCTATTTATCTGTATAATAAAAACCAAACTATATTGCAATTCTAAAAAAATGAATGCTGGCTTGTTGACGTGACATAGCTGCTACCATCTAGTGGACAGGGTCATAACTATTTGCGAAACAATGGTATGGTTTCTCCTATTGCAGTTATTCTCCTGTGATGGGAAAACATTATAAGATGTTATAAAACCATTATAAGATGTTATAAATAAGTTTTAGGGACTAAATTAAATTAGGAACTTAATAACAAGGAAAATGTTTTAAGTGGGAATATTAAACAGGGTTCTGCTCTAATAGGAAATTACCCTCTTATCTACTGTATAATTTTTTCCCATTTAGAAAGTAGAAATTTTTTGAGTACCTTTAGAAACGTTATAGCAGGGTTTTACTGTAGTGCCTTTGGAGCTGTTAATTGGCACACAACATTTTTTTGGTAACTTTTTTAAAAATTAATTTGTAGACTGTATGGCACAGTATAAAAAAAATGCTTCTCTTATTTGTGTTTTATGCATCAGGTTGGTATTTTTATATGGACAGAAAAGTCATTTCTAATTGTGACAGGCCCCCAAAATCGTGTTTCTGTCATGTGGGCTGTACTTCTTAATAACAGAAGCAGAGTTTGAAGTGTGTGTGAAGTAAGGAGTACGGAGCTACAAGAATGAATGTAAAATAAGCAGGATTTTCCAATTAGTACAGGAATTGCATGGTGTCACCGTCTCTGGTCGTTAAATAACTTATATTTTACTTTTTACAATTTTACACTAGGTAGGAATGGGTACAAGTACTCACAGGTAGGTACTCAATAATCATGTGCATAAAGTTGGACAGCTCTCATTACGTACTTCAGTATATTTCCACTCACCACCTAAAAAGTTGGCTTGGCCTGCGAAACGTCACACTCATGCTTCCGCGAGAGCGAGAAGTAATGTGTCGTCCAACTTTATGTATGTGTTTACAAGTACTGTACCTACCTGTGAATACTTGTGCCCATTTCTATCTAATATTAAGTTGTAACCAGTAGCCTAGTGACCTATTTACTGCCATCATCTTCTATTTCACCACCGTATGTTCTCAGGAAATTGTTGAAGGCTGTAGTGAATGATCTTCATGTTTTCTTGCTTCAGGTACGGTTCTATTCTCATCAGTATGGTCCACATATTGGGTCGTTGGAATTGTATCTTGTAGAGGAATCCAGCAAGCACAAGGAGAAACATGTCACTCTTCTCATGAGAAACTTCGGTAACAAAGGCAACAGGTGGCATCGCCACAAGTACCACTTACCGAAAATTACACACAAGTAATTATTTTAAATTTTTGTGGACAATCATATCATGCAATATTATACAAAATATTTAGTATATGAAACTGAAGTGCATCACAGTAGAAGCATAGTGTATTGAGGAGCAAATTTTAAGGACAAAAACTAAAATTCAGTTTTCACTTTAAATTCATCTGATAATTAAGTTTCCTTCATTATATATTCCATCTATTTACTCTCACTATGATTTTATGGGGGGGGGGGGGGGGTATATAAAATTTGTTCAGCGAGGAACACTTTTTCTGTAACATCACAATCAACAAATCAAAATCCTCCAGTATTCATTGCATTTGTAAATTTGGAATCGTAAACTGTGACCTAACATTGTTTTAATTAAACACTGGTTTTTATTTTATTCTCCATTGTGGCAGTGTTTAAGAATATATTTAGAATTTGGTGAATCTTATAAAATATTCCACGTAAGTCATATATTCAAATTGCTTGTATTACCCTTTTATGAATACTGGGCCTTAGGAAGACACTATTTATCAAATTCAATACTGTGCACTATGCCACAATAAACCAATCAGGTTAGTACAACGAGCTGTACCTAATTTAGATTGTCACTTACTTTGTAAACTATAGAATTTGCAGTGAATTGTCTTAAGTGTGGCTTGAGAAATTTGTTGGCTATGGTAAATACATCTAGCATTCCACTGTGGCACAGTTCCTAAATTGTATGGCTACAGATAATTGTAAATAATTTTTATGGGTTTTTATGCTGCTTTGGCACAGTTATTCTATGTGAATGAACTTGCAGGTATCACTTGCTTTTTGAAGCGAGAAGAGGTCTTTCTACGAAAGGTGATGTTGCTGTTGATGACATTTCCTTGAGTCCAGAATGTTTTGGTATTGGTGAGTTTTGTTGATAAGTCATTTACCTAAATTTTTTAAGTGACTGCCAACCTTTCATTCTTAAGATTTTTTTTTTTTTTTTTTTTTTTTTTTTTTTTTTTTTTTTTTTTTTTTTTTTTTTTTTTTTTTTTTTTTTTTTTTTTTTTTTTTTTTTTATTTTGATTGAGAAATGTGATATTCCCAAGTGTGTTTAAAAGAAAAGATGTTTTAATAGAATATAAAAGTCTAAAAGTATGCAAGTGATGTTGAATGTTTTTAGAAGGACCTTTTTTTTATCTAATAATGTACTGTATTTTGGTACTCCAAAAATTAATTTAAATCTATCGTCGCCAAATTATTAATGTGAAGATGTGAAGGGACCAGAAATTGTTTGTTGTATAAAGCTTGGATGACAAGCTTTTGGTAAAAATTCATCTGTATTAAAATAAAAAATTCCAATAAATCTAAAGAAAATAGTCTTAAGCCAGTGCATTTTTCCTGTACTGACTTATGGCAGTCAAACATGGACACTGAATGAGTTTACCTACAAAAGAATAACTCAAGCCAGCCCAAAGAGCCATGGAAAGGTCAATGCTGGGTTTTACGAGGAAATATAAGAAGAGAGTAGAAGAAATTAGGTCTGTATCTAAGGTTAAGATTATCTTGGAGAGAGTAAATACCTTAAAATGACAATATGCTGGCCATATCACTCAAAAGAAAGATGACAGATAGACAGAGTTAGTGTTAGAATGGAGTCCAAGAGAACATCAAAGACGTAGAGGAAAACCATAGAGAAATGGGACAAAGATATCATAAGGAATGCTGGCACCACATGGCAGAGAATTGCACATGACCATTCTTACAGGGGTGTTAGACGTACCAGGATCCTGGTACACGTACCAGTTTTCAGGGTGCTGTACCATATACCAGGATACTTTCATCCTGGTACGCGAAAGTACCAGGATTTCAGAATTTGGCAAATTGTACTAAAATGCATCATTAAACAGTATTTCCAGCAAAACCTTTCTACACAAAAATATATTTTTTTGCACAACACAACTTCTGAATTGTGAGCATGAATCTGTGCATATAGTTATTGCAGGTTATTGCAAGCTGTTGCCTGTTGGACGTTGGCAACCAAAGATGTTTGTTGGCAACACATACTTGTGTACATCTGTGGTAGATGTGAACCTCTGATTTTCTGTCAACTAAAAGCATTCTTTAAACTTTTCTCTTAAAATACTTAAAACGTGTTTTAGAACGTCGTCTTTTTCATGCCTGTAAGCCAGGGGCGTCATTTGGGGCCACAGGGGGGGGGGGATGTATTTTTAAACTTAAATAATGCTAACTTAAGCACATAAAACAGAAGTTTTATTATTAAAGTATCTATTTTATACATGCTTAATTAATAAAAAAAGATGCAAAAAGGTTACTGTCGCCAGAAAACAAAATCTCGCCCCCCCCCCCCCCCCCTTTCCAAAAAAACCTGAAATGACGCCCCAGCTCTAAACGCCCCAGCTCTAAGCATTAATTTTTTTTTTAAGCTGTACCAGGTTTTCGTTGAAAGTACCAGCTATTTTATGGTGTTAGTACCAGGATTTTGAAGTTACTGTCTAACATCCCTGATTCTACGTGGAGAAGCTGTTCACAAGACTTTGTGAGGTACAAAACTTACAGAGGCTGCACAATGTACTGACTGAATTTGCTGATGATGATGGTGATGGTAACTTAAAAGATATTAGTATAACTTAAGCATTTACATTTTATTTATACAATATTCATTTTTATTTTTACTTTAATCTGTCATTTATAAAAGGTTCTGTCATTGTTAACGTCAGTCTCAACAAATTAACAGGAAATTGAAGAAAAATTAGCTTTGCATCATGAAAGCAATCTCAAAATACTGTAAACCACTCAGCTGGGAATACGTATGAAACTTTTTAAACTAGGTAAGTTTACTGGACTGATAAAGAAATATTTGGAATCAGCCATCTGCAAAATACAAAATCTGGAAAGTCAGAAACTGAACAGTACTGGGGTTTGCAGATATAGGTATACAGTTACGTGTACTAAAAAAAAATTGTAGAAAAAAAGAAAATTTTGGATTTCCAAATAAATTAAGAAAAAAATGTTGTGGTATTTATTGATTACTTAAAACTTCAAGGTTCTCTGAAATGCACAAAGTATGAAAAGAATGATTTTGTAGTTAGTAATTGATAATTGCTGTTTATACTTTGTATGTAAAAAAATAAGGAGCCCCCTGCTGCATACTTTAAGAAGCAGCACTAATTTGGATCACAGTGTTTTTGAAGGCCAGTATATTTTTGTGGGACTTTTTAAGTGGGGACCCTACAATTTTATGTGTGGAAATTATGGTATTTTGAAGTAGTAGACCCCTCTTAAGAAGTTTCCTGCTTAGTAAGCTAATTAATTTTGCGGAGCAATGTCTGCATAAGCATGTACAATTTAGCGCTTTTAAGAAGTCCCACCACAAAGGTCTTAACAGGGTTTTACCGTGTCTGTTTAAATAGTGAATCATGTTCGGACAGTTTTTTTTCTAAGATAAAACAGTCTGATAAAGTAGTGCTAAGCCATTTAGAAAGTCTACAAAAGCATGTATCTAATATGTAGGTGTGCCTTAACAGTTTCTTGTAAATAAGAATATGTGTAAAATGCTAAATCCATCTTTACGTACCAGGGTTAGACCTCACAAGCTAGCTACTGATGCATTGTACATCTTAATATCTAAGTAAGGAACATGTCAGTGTTACTTCTTAAAAAAGGTTATCAAAATATTTTTAATAAATAATTGAAAGAATTGTACATCATAAACCTTGTTCATGAATTATGATTGTTTTTTATAGGTGTACCTGCTGATGTACTGAATGGATACAACTACAGTTTGTATGAAGGTAAGTACATTCAGTATTTGTATTGAATCACATTGAGTAGTTAAACTGTGTTTCTTGGCGGTATGTAATCGAAGGTGTCAAGTTTCTTGTACCTTTCACGCCAACCTCTAAGTTTACGAAAATCTGTAAACCATGTCATAAGGTGGTTGCTGAAATCTGCAACCTATCCTTACCTGAAGAGATCCAAGAAGATTGAAACACGAGTACGTCATTCTTATCCTTGGACGGGCCTTACGGTTTAGGATACGAATTGGGATTTCCAATTGCTATATTCCCACCGTAGCGGGTGGTGTATCGTGCGGAGCACATACGTCCTAAAGACGCACTCTTGAACATGACAGATACCAGCTATTGGTCTCGGACGGAGAAAATATTTTTCCCTCAGCTTATGAGTTTACTTACTCTGAGCATTAAATTTGTCTTATATGGAAACTTCTGTCATATGCGCCCTCTTTGGCTACGAGCCCTTTTGTGAGAACATGCTAAGGCACATGTTACGTAAATTCAGAAGTTTCAGCAAATATTGCTTTACAATGTGCAATATGTTCTGCAATATAATCAATACAGATTACAATATAGCACCGATTTAACGAACTCGGGGAATACAGTAAACAGCAATTTAACAAAAAAATTTTAGTAACCTTCAAAAATTTTAAAAATGTATTAAATAAGTGAGTGACTTTGATAAAATGAAATATTAATTGTAATGTAAGTTTATACTAGCACTGGCCGCAGTATATACTTATTTATCTGTAGATAAGCTTAAACCATCCGTCGAGAAATAAAAAAAAATTGTTAAAATGTGTTGAAAATTTTGGCCGCAGGAGTGTCTTAAAATGAGCACGCGTGGGCACGGCCGAGCGAGCGAGCTGTGTTGCATGACAAGCACGTGCCTAGAACCGTATCCTAGCAGCTAGCAAGTGAACAAGCTTCTAGGTATCCAATATCCACAGTGCAGCGGTGGAAGGATTCACAGATAGTGCTTCGCGTCTCCGTTAGAATGTGTTGCAGTGCAGCATGCTCTATTGAATAATTCTATTACTGATAGAATGCAGTGGTGTCCTGCGTGATTATTTTCTGTCACGTCCCATGATATAAAGAGCAAATTTATAAATAAAATGTGTAATTATATTATTTCTGCAGACTTTTTACAGCAAATTTATTACTGTAAACGTAAATAATTTGTTTTTCTGATGCTAAAAAATGCTTGAGTGCAAAGTATTTTTAGTGAGCAGACCAACGAGTTTGTTTCACGAGAACGGCTGCTTACAAGCTACAATGGCCACCGCCGCGCGTATTTAATTATTATTTTACTGTTGTTTCACAAACTTTTAATCCAGTTTTCATTGCAATTTTTTTTACCATATTTCATGAGAATTTTCACAATTTTGTTTGAGGAGCAGGCGGGAGGGAGACTGAAGATTGACGGCTCGGGGGTGTTGGTCATCACTTCTCACGTGTAGATGGTGCGTGGGCAGCCTAACTCACCATGTGCATGCTCGCCAAGTGTTCCACAGGAAGTTTTTTGAAGTTTTATTTTGCAGATTTATTATCCTTTTGCAGCTGTGGCTTACATGTTAACTGTAAATGCGTTTTGTTATTGTTTTGAACCAACAGACTTTTTAGAATTACCTTAAACCCCTACGAAACATGCCCAATAATTTACTTCTTTTTAGGGGGGGGGGGGATGTAAAAAATATTTATTTGGGTTTAACGAAACATCGATTTAGAGTAAACATTTTTGGGTCCTGTGACATTTAGTTAAATCGAGGTTCTACTGTAGATGTATCTCCTTTAAGTTTTCATGGTGCAAACACAAAACCGTTCTGATTAATACCTATCCCCTCAACTTATAAAAATCTTCGTTGAAAGGGGGGGCGTATTTAAGGAAAAGGCTTTCCGTGATCTTAAACCGTGTTTTCCGGAGGCCAGATTGCTTGCCTGCCACTAAGGCGATACAGGCTCGATTTGTGGCAGGGTTGACCTGGATTTTCAAATGTGGAATTCATGCTGGATGATGCTTTTGGATGGTTGGTTTTTTGGGGTTTTCACAGTTTCCCCAATTATATTGTTAATCATTTTTCCATGTTTATCTTGTTCATTTTCATCAGCTCTCATGATCTAAGCAGCCCAGTGAACTTATTCTGAGTTTCTGTTTCCTACGAAAAAAGTTGTTATTGAGCGATAATCGGTTCCAAATGACTGTTTGGTATTCTAGGTTTAAAATGGGGGTCATTTGATGTCATGAGTCAGGTAGGAACTTACCATCTGCTCATGAGTAGTTGAAAAGGCTGAATTTCATCGGTAACTAGCAACGGCAGGTATATGGCGACATTGTAGTTATATATGCTATACTTATACATGGAAAGGTAATGATGTTTCTATCTCAACGACTCAGCTTAATTAAATGGGAATAATAATTTACCGTAACTGTCATATCATTGACAACAATTTTTTTCTTATCTGTGTCTCTTCTACGAGATATTTAGCAACCTGAGAAAATGTTGAACAAAACAACCCTTTAGCAAATACACGTAAGGAAATTAAATAAATAAATAGCTGGAAAACAAAATATGCATATATAGTATATATATGTGACTATCGTTAAATCTATAATTTTAATTGTTTGAAAGCAAATGTTGAGGCATGTAAGTTTGGCTCAGTTTGTTGCGGCGTGAGTGGGCACGGTAATTTGTTTTTTAGATTCGTGGTTCAAATCCCGGTCACTCCATTATTTTTTATTACTTCTTTAAATTGTAGTTTACATTTAAAGGTAATTAACTTCTTTGTTGAAAACTTAACCACGTTGTTATAATATTGCTTTTACACACACATGCGCACGCACACACACATCAATAGGCCTACATACATATCCATGTTGTTATTTTTTTTTGCCCTCTACTTCAGTTTTTAATTTTGGAAAATTCTAAACAATGGGACAGTATTATGTAAATGATTGTTAACGACCGTTTTAAGAAACACAAAAAGTGTTTCGCTGAATTTTTGTATCCCTTGTTCTGCTTGCTCTCTTGCTCTATTTCTCCACTCCCCTCCCTTTCTTTTATAATAACATATTGTTCTGTTCTTACCTCCATGGTATTACGTAAAAATTTCTGTCAGTAACCTTTGCGGGTGCACGCATAACCCACCAAAATTTAATTGCAATTGGACGAATGTTATTGAAATGCATACATTACATAAAAGAACATAATACGGTAATGATAAAAGTAATAATGATGATGATGATGATGATGATGATGATGATGATGATGATGATGATGATGATGATGATGATAACGACAATGACGATAACGACAATGACGATAACGACAATACATTTATTTATTTATCTATCAAGATTTAGGTACTGTCCAACAGTTTTAGATATATTAAACATTATAATGAAATAATGACTACATTCGACCCTTTCTTAGGGCTAAGAGTAACTATAAAAATTTTTATGGAAAAACTGAATCAAATAGACAAGTAATTAAATTGTAATAACTGAACAAAACAATCATGACTCTGTCATATGTATAAAAATGTTTGTAAATTATGTGTAGCATTTTATTAAGCATTTCTTACATTTTTATATGTCTTATAGTTATTGTTCATGATTTTCATATGTATGTTTGTTTCATTTCTTTAAAATTTTTTCTTTCCTTTTTTTGTATGTACATTTTTGTTAGTACTGTCCGTTCAAGGTTGTAAAAACTGTTGGCCAGTACTTAAATCTTGATAAATAAAATAAATGAATAAAATAATAATAATAAACACACATACATTTTTTTTTCTCCCATGAATAGAGCCTATTGAAAAAACTTGCACATGTCTGAAGTTAGGAAGTAATTACAGTTATTTTCCCACAGTAAAATAAAACTGAAAAATGAAAATTGAAAATGCACGTCTTCGTAAATAGATACTGTTGACTAAGCTTTAAAAATTTAGTCAACTCAATATAAAAATATACTATCTAGGATGCTTTTTGTACAGGTTTTATAATTATTATGTACTAAAAATATTTATGTTTGTTAGCAATCCATTCAATTCTGTCAGATTGTATAATAACACTACATTAACATTTTAGTTTCCAAATCAATTATATACAAATATATTAAGTATTGACCTTGTTGCTAGGTGAAAGAAACATTAAATTTAAAATTCACGTGGCCAATTAGCAACAGTCTGTGATTTTATTGGTTGCAACCAAATATGATGGCAAATTCTTAACAATCAGCTTTATAGGCTTGTTTTGCACTGAAATATAGCAACTATTCCTGGAAACTCTAAATTTAGATTGATATCTCTGTCCTTTTCACACTACAAGCTTTAACAATGAACAAATATAATTTTATTAAATTAAAATGCAAACAATTTAAGCAATAAAAATACATATTGAAAATTTACGAATATAAACAGAATAATTTCAATTTTAAATAAATTAACACAATTAAGCAAGCTGTTATTCTTACTGTTAAATAAGCAATTGCTTATTACCAAATTAAATATTACTTATTTTAAGAAGAATTAGTTCACAGTTAGGCCTACTGAAATTGATTATTTTAAATATGAATAGTTTTCCACAGATGTGCTGGCTTTTAACAAATAAATTACAAATTGTTCGTAACAAAACTGTTCTTAACAAATTTCTCAGATACCATTGTTAGAATGACCATGAGGCCTACATTATAAGTGACAACTAAAATTGAAAATATAAAAATTAATCTGGGGTCTGGGCCTGGGCCACGCTACAATTTTCTGAGCGAGAAGTAGTACCAGTATTTACACAGTGGCCGTTACAGTGTTTATTACAGTAGAACCCTGTTATAATGATTCTCAAGGGACCCAAAAAATGTTTACATTATAAATGGGAAAACATTATAACAGGGTAGTTTTCTATTATAAATCAGTTCTAGGGACCAAATGAAGGTAGCATTACAACCAGGAAAACGTTATAATTGAGAACACTATAAGAGGGTTCTACTGTATTGACTTCATATGTGAGTCTTTCCTAACACAAAAATATGGGCACAGTGGCAATTAATCATAAGGTATTAAATACCCTAGAACATTTTTATGTGTGCTTTGAATTAATTCTTTGTGACAATTTTTAAGTGATTTGTTCTTAATGCAACTAGCTTATTTAACACTAATGTTGCTTTATTTGTTGCAGAGCCATCATTTCAAGAACCTCACAAGGACATGCAGAATAAAACATGTAAGTGTTTTTATTTTAACAGTTTTGATAGTTGACTGTCAGAAATCTGACAAAATAATCGAGAATGTGGTTACACTTAAAAGGATTATATGAATCAAAATTGCACAAATAGATACTATTTATTCTACATATGTTTTAGGAATTTTTAATATAACCACCTTGTATAAAGCAGACACAACATATTGCACCCAAGAATGAAGAAAAAGCTCATGTATTTCATTTGATTAAAAAGGCCAGGCATTGTTTTACATATTCGGTATTCACCTAAACTTTCATAATTTTTGGCATTAGTGGGCAAGCAAACACAACCCAAGAATATGACTGCTGTGTGCATTCCAGGCAGCTTCTTAAGACACTATTCTTGTACTACATATTTGTGCTATTGTAGCTATGGAAATAAAAAGTAAATTACTGCTTTAGTTAAGACGTTACGGCTGTGTTCTTGTACTGTGAACTGACAGTATTTTCATCCTAGCATGCTTCTTCCAATGCACATATCATGTCATGCTTTCTTTTTTGCTATAATAACTTCTACCCACTCCGTCAGTTTTACAAATGAATATTTTTAGGGGAAAAATAGAGTGGCATCTAAATAAAATACCATTACTTTACTTATATACCAAGGTTCCAACACCATGTAGTCCTGATGTCAATCTGTAACCTAATAAAGCATTGTGGATGCCTGAAAGTACCAGCCATGTCTCTTTGCCCGAGGAAGCTGCTCTAAGCAGTGAAACGTCGCGATACGCGCATCCGTGATTATGTGTCGTCCTATTTTTGTGTGTATCTGTCTAGTACTAAAACGTGAGTACTTGTGCCTCTGTCTTTTGTACATACTGATAGCCTAGCTGCCTCTTCCTTTGTTTTACATAGATTCAGTTTAAGTATTATTAACTTAAGTTGAATTCAAACTTGTTACTTTAGCATCCCTGAAAGACAATGCTAGTTGTAAGACAGTTTTTTTAGAATACCTACGAATAATTTATATTATTGAATAGTGAAACCAACAAATAGGAACAAGAGTATGTGGTTTTATTTTTTGGTCAATTTTGTTTTTAAAATTCTAGATTTTGGTGTTACTGGTTTTTATTTTTTTTTTGTAATCAGTATTTATGGTTCATAAAAACCCATACCCAACCAGATATGTGTGTTAAATTGCATCATATAACTCATATAATTCTCTGTTCTTAGGAATAAAAATCTTTATAAAATAATAGGCTAATGAACATAACTAAAAATAATCACTGCAGGTCAAAATTTTTTTTCAGGACTTGAAATCATTCCAGTTCAAATTTTTAATTATGTTAAAAATAATTTTTTTAGAAGAAATAATCAAGGTGTTACTGAGAAATACAGAGTTTTGGGTGATATTTCGTGAATTAAATTAAATTTTTATGTTTGGTGTGTACTAACATACATTTTGGTCTTATTCCGGGTTATTTCCATACACCATACTACCTATCTTGCCCCCTCCCCCCTACCAATGAAGTAAATCTGAATGGTATATTGTTTTCGTTATGGGTGTATGTAACTTAATAAGCAGACCCATATTTACCTATTATTATGTGTTTGACCTCTGTTTAACTGAAACACTGCAGCATAATAAGTACCAGTTGACATATTATGTAGTATAAAGCTAGTCTCACTGTGCTACTTAATAAACATACATACTACATTAATTTTGCTAACAATACAATAGCTAATGTTTCAAAGGCACAGCATTTTTTCTTGGTGTACGTTTCAGGTTACATGTTTCCAACCTAATGTTAATTATATCAAACCATTGATATGAAAAACCTACCTCTTTGTCTCCCCCAGCATGTCTGTACACACTTAAATAATATTCAGCATTTACACCAGTTTAGGCCTGAATTTTTTAAATTGTATGAAATGCCAGTGATGCTACAATACAATGCAGTGAAAATGCTTTCTTAAAATTAGGTTTTTTTACCAAACCTTTTTAACCTGAGACTGGGTGGGTTGATTTTTCACTCTGTATTAATGTATGTTTGTGTGTGTTATCCGTAACTGTAGGTGGTTCACAATAACATGATAAATTAAACACTTTTGAAATCACTGTTTGAAAAAAATTACTACTACTGTCCATACCGTGTAAGAATTTCATTATTTGACAGATCATAAAAAAGGAGGACAATATATACACAAACATTATGTATCCTTCCACCATCATCTGCTTTCCAGCTGACAATCAAAACATTTAAACAGTTAAGGTATATAATGATTGCAATGAAATTCAAAATTTGTTATTTTCTTTTCATTATTATTTAGATCTCAGACAAGTAATTTATTTTCAATACTAGCTGCACATTAATCTTACTGGGGTTAGGTAGGCAAATATTTCATATTACTGTAATGGATAGCCTGCTCTACACATGTTCACCAAGTTATTATAATCATTCAAAATTTAACATTATTTATTGTATACTTTCCTAGGTATGCAAAAAATTATAACATTTAGTGGCATTACTAAATATAACCAAATGTGTGTGGGTAACTGGTGTTTTTTTTTTATTTCTGCTTGACACCTAAAAAGTTTAAATACTGTAATAGTAGCTTTTTTTGGTTACAACAAACTGAAGTTGCAAGAGCATATGACAGTGTAAGCGAACATCTTTAATCTAAAATGATAAGTAAAATAATTCATGCAAGCTTTATTACAATTATTTTTCGTGTTGCCTTCAATTTGGTTCTGCACTATCAGGTCATAAAGCCATATATGCATAGTTAAAGTTGAAGTAGTAGACTATCAAAAAAACTTACGGCGTTATAGTCGTGCGACTCACAATACGTAAAAAAATCTTGTTAACACACTTCTTGTAGACTACATAGCAAAAATTTGCTCTCTCACAATCTAAACAGAAATAATGTATTAATAAAAACCGTAAGTAATAAACAAGCGTGAGTAGGCCTAATCACACAGATCACCTTTAAATAATTAAGTTAATTAACATATATTATTAAAAAAGTACATTTTAATAACCAGGAAATACATATGTGTGGGTCTTCTGGCCTTTTCTTTTGGTAATATGTAGGCCTACATTTTTGCAGCTGACAGGAACAAAACCTCGCGTGAACCTGATTTTAAATGGTGTCACTTACGTGCTTTTAAAAAAAAAAGAGAGAGAGAGAGAGACTTTTTTGTACAAAAAGAATTTATTGAGTCGGCAATAAGAACCGTATGTGTTTACTACCCACAAATTCTGTAGCACTTTTGTTTGGACGGATTATCTAATTCTTACTCAGCGACTGGTTCACGCATGATTACTGGTCATGAGCGGCAGATGCGCTTACGTGCTAGCCGCTCCTGTCAACTCCAGCCACCCACGTCTGAGTTTTAATTTGGTGACTATTTATTTCATTTTTGTATCGTAGCATACCAGTACTACCGCAAATACTGTACTTCTATTTTTATCGCCATGGTTTAAAAACGTATTTAAAATAGATTTCCCTACCAAATTTTTTTTTTGTTACGTTTTGTTAAGCCTTGCACAATTTATAACAAATTTTCATTTGTTACACTAAAAGCTGTATACCTATTAGTGAAAATATAGTATGTACTAACAAAATAACCTGTGCAACATTTAGTAAATAAATTCATGTTTGCGCTAGTACATATTGTTATAATGCATGGGAAAGGCCAAAACTCATTTAAATATTTGTAAAATAAACAAATAAAACAATTTCTGGGTGGATGAATAATGATTAGGAGTGGCTAGAGAGACGTGGTGCATAGGAATCTGCTTCAGCATTTTAAAATTATTTTTTATAAATATTTTATTAATATTTGCTACAGCAGTTGCTGAAAACTGCGGATAAGGTGCGCCGACAGCATAATTCAAATTTTGATCAACATTGCAACACATCTAGGAAACTAAACAAACCCGCCACGTTAATTTGTTATCAGGCAGAATAGCAACGTCAGTGGACACCATTAGTGTGACGTCTCACAGTGATGCTAGTTTCAAACAAACCCTCTGGACCTATACTAAAAAATGATATAATTTTTTTGCCTTGTTCGTGAAAATCATGTATTAGAGAAAATAGCAAATGCTATAGTTTTCAGAATTTATTTATATCAAAGAAGTTACGAACCAAGTCTAACAGATAATTTTGCAGTGTACTCGGAGTTATGTATGTGTAAATAGTGGAGAGGTTACTTAACCTAAAGGTAAATATGCATGTTGTTCTCGTTTGAATAGTGGAATTTACTTGCAGTTCAATGAAGTGTGGTACAAAAAGAATAAATTGAGCATCTGATAACTAATCGAAACTACATTTATATGATTTGTGGTCATTCTTTAAATACATCCATCATTAGGTTTTGGCATTTGTATGCTGTGTTACGATTTCGTCCAAAAATTTTTTTGTGAATTAGTTGCCTTTCCCAGGCAATTTGCGAAGAAATCTTAAAACAATAATGAAATAAAGGAACTGGTCCAAAATCGTAGAAGGTCATTTTCTTATATTGGCTTGTGATGATTGACATAATTTTTTCGCTACTAGTCAAGTTTTAAGTTTTTACTAGAGTTCTTAATTTCATTGTTAAGGGTGTTATATACTATATAGCCATAAAAGTTGGGTGTACTTTGTCCATATTCTGTCCACCCATTTTGTCGCACAACCCCTAGATACTTATATTGTGTGGCATCTTCTATTTCTTGCCCATCCCATCTGTAAGTAATTCTGCTGATCACTCTCTTTCTAGTAAACCTGACTAACTTAGTCTTACAAACATGATCTTCATCTTGTTTTCCACAGTCCAAAAACACATCCTGTCAATGTCTGCCTGCAAGTTGACCCCACTGCCCACCACTGAGTATAAAACACAGTAGTCTGCAAACAATCTTGTTTTGCCACTAACCATACCTTTCGCCATAATGGTGAACAATATCAGACTGAGCACACTTCCCTGTGGCATCTCTGATGTCACCACGCTGTCAGCTGTCAATTAAACCCCTCCTTTCACCCTCTGCCACCATCCTTGGAGGAAGTCCCTAATCCTTTTCCATTTCATTTTGTCTATTTGTCTCACTATTCTAGTTCTCCTTTGCTTCAAACACTGACAAGTACTGAACCTGCAGCATATCAGCTTTCTCTCTGTCATTTGTCGTAGTTTGTCCATTCATACTAGTCAATGTTGGGATCCCTTCCCCAATCCCCTTTACCTTATTCATACATTAAAAATTATCACGTGGTAGAGGTACTGTACAAAAAAGTTTAGGGTATTGGCCTAAGCACAGAATTGTACAGTAGGGGGTACAAAAATGTTTAGGGTATTGGCCTAAGCACAGAATTGTACAGTAGGGGCACAGGAAATGTGAGGAAAAAATATTTAAAATTATGGGGCTTATGTGGCAGAGGTGAACAAAATTTTAAGGTAGGTGCATTGGATATGTTAAGCAAGGATATTAAACATCATGGAGCAGATCTATAGAAAATTGTAGGGTAGGATACAGGTGTTGGGTAGTGGTACAGAAAACTTTATACGGTAGGGTACAGTTTGATAGATTTACAGAAAGAAAATTGTAGGGTAGGACAACTAAAAAATGCAGGGACAGGGTCATGACAGATGTACAGAAACCTTTAGGATAGTCACAAAAAATTGTAGGAGAGTTGCATTTATAAAATGTTTGGCAGTGAGACAAAATATCATGGGGCAATGTTAGGTGCACTCAAAACTGTGGAGCAGGGACATAAAAAATCATGGAGCAGTGAAGGAGGAATTAGAAATTTTAGGGCAGAAGCACTATTTGTAGGGCAGATGCACTGAATATTGTAAAGCGGTCTCTGAAAATTATACGGCAGAGAGTCTTGAAATTTTAGGGCAGAGGCACTGAAAGTTGTGGTGCAGAGGCAATGAAAGTTGTGGTCCAGAGGCACTAAAAATTGTAGGGCAAAGATACTAAATATCATCGGGCAGGGGCAATAAACACAGTAGGCCAGAAATATATAATTATGTTAATATTTTTTAGCACACATTTGAGCCCACCTAGCAAACCTACAAGACTGAGACATTACATTAAATAATTAAATAAGCCACTTATAATGTTCGTCAGCACCAGCATTTGTATAGGCTCATATTTTATTGACATCATGCCTAACTTCACCTGATGTGAAAATACGTAAATTAGTTTGAACATTCCTACAAATATGCGTGAATACAGTTTTAATATTATTTATACAAAATATAACGTTCTAAGTTGTAACAATCTCTGCCCCTTGCAATATTATTTCCTAAGAATGCATGCTATACAAGTCGCAAGGCCCAGCACGAATGTATTTTCCTGCTACGTGTATTAAATTCTTTCATCTCCGGCGATATTAGTTTACGTGAGAAGTCCTGCCGCAATCATGTTTGACATTATTTAGGTTTAAACTAATGTATTTGTATTTTTTTTAACTTAATTACAATATGTTGGGATGCCAAATGGAGTTTTCAATGTTTAACTTTCAAAAAAAACATTTGTTTGGAACCAGCGCTCTCTTGTGACGTCACAACTAATAGTGTCCATTGTACTGTACATTATCTCCAAAGCCGGGCTGGATTTAATTTTGATGCAGTCAGCAATCGTATATGCCTGCTGTGGGAATTTATTTAACAACGCTGAATTCTTCATGGTTCGAATGATGGAACACAATTTAGAAAAAGAGAGAGGATTTTTTGATCAGCGCTTATCATAGAGGTGAGGGGTGACATGAGGTGAGTATGGAGTGGCACCAGAATGAAAGGGCAGGGAAAACGGGAGATCCCCGAGAAAACGAGCTGACCAATGGCATCGTCTGGCACAATTCCCACGTGAAAAAATCAGGGGACCGACCCCGCAGGGAATCTAATACGGATCACCTTGTTGGGAAGCAAATGGAAGGTACTCACAAGCTGGTACATCTTGACAGGGACACACATTATAAGGACGAACACGTTTATTTGCACAAGTTCATCAATTCGCCACCTGATTAAGCTGGCCTGAGCCAGCGAAACGTCGCTCAGCTGCGCACTCGTGCAAGAAAACATGTTTGTCCATTTTATGTGTTCCTGTCAAGAAGTACCAGCTTGTGACTACCGCAACCTTTTATACCTACTTAATTGGTTAACCTAGTGGCCTAAGCCTTCTTCATACATATTACACTTATATTGTGATGTGCTAAACTTCAAGACGTGTATGTACATTAGATGATTTTCTTGTGATGTTGTTGACATTTTGTCTACGAACAGTGTACAAATAATTTGGAAGGGAACTTAGAGGAGTGCAGTGCCTAAATAAAGAGCTGACGTACAGAAATCTATCTTATATAGAAGTTACTTTGCAAGTACATATTAAAACAATTTACTGGTAATGATTGCTATTATTACTTTTGTATTTGTTGAGTAGATGTTGTAGACAACAGTTTTTTGAGCAGTGGAATGTAGACAGACATTAACTATGTTCAAACCTACATAAATATACTGTATGAAAGCGGTTGTATTGGGTCAAGGAATATTTCATACATGAGAACTTCTAGTAACAATTTGTGTGTTGGCAGTTTACGTGCTGACAAGCTGTGGGGTGGAAGGCCGGGAGGGACCTAGCAAGGATGACTGCATCCTGGCCTACAACAACACAAGTACCAAGGTTGCAGTGCTCGATTCCCCTCCTCTGGTTGGCATCCAGAGGTGGCTGGTTCCAGAGACTGGATTTTACACGTACGTACCTGTAGGCAGTACATTCTTGCATTGCACTTTTCTGTAATGTAATCTAGCGTGCTGAAACTATTTCACATATAGGTAACTTTTTCAAACAAAAGTAAAATTTCTGCAAGAATATTTCTAATACAGTAGAACCCTGTTATAAAATTTTTCAAGGGACCTGTGAAAAAAAGTGTCATATGCAGGAAAATGTTATATCCAGAAATGTTATAACAGGGTTCTACTGTACATGTGATAAAACTTAGCCAGTTTTACTCTTCTCATTACAAATAACAGGTACATACCCAAAATGTAACTTTACAATTTATATTTCCCTAAAATGTATGTGTTGATATACATGGTTGGTTCAGGATGGAATAAGATAATTTGGCATGATGATAGTACTGTATATGAAAAAGTATTTCAGTAGTGTGTTTTTAATTTTACTATAAAGTAAATTGTTTTGGAAGTAATGAATCTGGGAAAATCAACTTTAAAAATTTCATTACTTTAAATAATATTGTCAGGAGTTACTTAATCTGCATTTTTTTGTCACTTATCAATGTTCTGTTTAATATGAAATGGTATTTTATTTTTATTTAAAGGTAATACATTTTATAGTCAATTTTCAGAGTAGCGTTACTTACACTATAGGTACCTTGCGTTACGGAAAATTTGATAACGTATTATGACTTACTTAAGGTATCGCAAAGAAAAATTAATACACTCCATCCTGACTCATCCTGTATATTTTTGAAGTATTATTTTTATCTTAATATTTCTTAAGATATTCTACTTATAATCCTTTTTGTTCAAAAATTATCTTTATAATTTATGTGTTACAAAGTAATTTTCTTTAGTATGGTTCCCCATTTAAATTAAGGGCTAGAAGCTTGGGCGACAACACCTTAAGAAGCAGGTGTGAGTGAAATAATTTCTGTAGAGCTGTGATCCCAGTGTAAAGAAAATATAAGTGTACGTTGAGTACATCGCCTTTTGAAGGGTCACCAAGGATGAGAAAATGTGGGGTGGTGTTAAGGCGAGCTGGCCCGAGAAATGGATGAGGTGTGATGAGATAGGAGTCTAAAGAGTACATTGAGTAAGGGGAAATTAAATAGGTGACTCCTCAGAATAACTGCTGGTCAACATCGTCTACATTGCCCACGTACACAAATCTAGATGTCTTTGGCAGGAATTGAGCTCAGATTGCTATGGCAGGTGGGAATGCTAGTGTTCTAGCTGCTACATCACTAACAGTGCCCTGCATACTGTGGCACATCCCACCTCTCAGCCACATGTCCACAACTAGCTCAATGTCTCCTCTTTCATCTTTCAAATATAAAGGGCGTGGGTTCCGACAGCGTCTACAATTTGTAGACTATAATCTTAGAAAAACACTTACCGCGAATTCACACAACACGAGAATAAAAATTTCGTATAAGATTCAATTAGCGTGACATAAAACTCGCATAACACCAGTGGAAAATGGTGCTTAAATCAATTTCTGTAAGCTTGCCGTCGCTCACGTGTGAAATACCCCTTGGGTGACTGCATGACAGGCCGGCGTATCTGGCTTCCTGTCCTGTTATCTGTTCAAGACAGTTATTGCCGAGCATGTGTGCGCATGAAACGCTTACATAATACGTAGTTTTTTTATGTAGCCAGGGCGAACATCTAACATAACAAGAGCAGTTATTTGCTAATCATTTGTTGTGATAGTTCACTTTCACTGTGTTAGTGATAGTTGACATTTATTTGTTGTGAACATGAAACGTGTAAAAGAAGTGCTGACTGATAAAGTAGTAGCAAAAAGGAAGACAATTTCATTAGAAATAAAGTTAGAAGTTATTCAGCGCTCTAAAAACCATAAAGGAACACTGTAATCGACAGTGCCTAGAGTCGGTGAATTGTCGGTCGGTGCCCAGTCGTTGCCGTTCTGCTATCTCATTGGAGAATGTGACCATGACATCAGAGTCGTTGTCGTGTTGTTGTCGGGGACGGTGGAGATGTTCGACTTTTATCTTTCACCGTCAATTCACTGACTCGTGTTCGTCAGATGGCTACCAGTGTGTTTTCATTAGCCATATATATGTGCCACAAAAATTACGAGCCACTTTGAAATAAAATGTTTTTATTCGCGTGCACTACGATTTGTATTGAACTTATTTTAAAATATAATACAGCATCATTTGCAACAAAAGTTTGCAATTAAAAAAAAGGTAAACCGCAATTTAGCTGCCATCATTTATGTATTGTCGGAAGTAGACCATAACAGCCAAGCAACTACTCTCATTGTATAACGCAGCAAGGAGATGAATGACGCTGACCTGACAATGACACAACAGTGACAATCGCACTGTCTCTATGTAGCAGAGCCTTTAGTGGTGTTTGGAAGAAGTTTTGTCTTTCCTTTAGAGAAGAATTCCGTGTTTTTCAGCCTGTTGAGAAACAATTGGAAGAAGTAGCAGAGAAAGTTGTTGAAATAGGGAATAAAAATAGATTGTAGGTGCTCAATGCAACAGATGTCAACAAACTGATCACTTTACATGATGTGAAATTCACTGCAGAAGATTTCATTGAACAGGATGAAATGAGACGTACAGAGATGGAAATTGGTGACGATACTGCCACTAAGGGCGAACGAGAAATGACAGCAAAAGACTGACTATACTTTTTTTTTAGTACAAAGCATAGGTGATTTTTGAAGATAAAGATACCGATGAAAAAATAAGTTCTACCTTCTAAAAATAAATTGTCAAGATATGTTACATGTACAGAGACATGCTCAAGAAAAAAAATGCTAAAAACAAATGCGGCTAGAAAGTTTATTTCCGCCTGTTCATCACTTCGCACAGCAGGCCTTTGTGAACTCAGCTGTGGTGGCGGACATGGCAAGCGAAGGAGGTGCTGACATGTCAACTACCTCACCTCACTCTCTCTCTCTCTCTCTTGAGGATGTTGACACAACACCCTCTGTGCAGGAGAGTAACCTTGGTGGAAAAATTAACTTAGATACAAGCACATCAGCCGTGACTGGCTTGCGTGCACTGTTTTGTTTCTGTTTTGTGAATGTTTTTAAACTCTGTTTATAATTTTATTATTTCAGTAGTTTTATTTTTTATACAAGGTTGTTTAATTTTGTAGATATAGAATTTTTATGGAGAAATGAGTAGGACATACTGCAGTGTGTTTGCCTACACAAGTAGTTATGACTTGTGCTTTTTTTGTTCTCAGATGCTTCAGATACTGTATGGATAAAATGCAGTCGTTCTGTTTTCTTTCTTTGCATGTTTGACACAATTGATATGTATCTACATCATTCGTTTGCAGGAAAAGTGCTTGTTTTGTGGGTATTCTCAAAACAACTACGCAAACGTAGATTCTTCGAAAGGGAATAGTTGGAACTTAGGTAACACGGATTCACATAGTAAAAGCATTTCATGGAACACATTTCTCGTGTTATGCGAGTCCGAGGTGTATTAATAATATGTTTTTCTCACTGTTAGAATTAAATGATTTGAAATACCAAATTAAATATTACCTATTTTTGGCTAAATAAAACTAGCTCATAGTTATCTACTGGAAATTAATTACTTTATATCTTATTAAATTGCCGCTGATGTGCTTTTACGTAACAAATAATATTACAATTATTACTTGCTCAAAACTCTCAGATACCATTGTTGGAAAGAACATCAAGCCTACATTATAAGTGGCAGCAAAAATATGTTTTGTGGATTATTAACGTGTGAAAATGAATCTGGGGCTAGCCCTCAGCAACGCTACAATACGTAATGTGTATCTTTCATATTTTATTTAACTTCTGAACTGTGCACCTCTGAAAACTTAAAAATTATTAATTTCACATCTGCAAAGTGCCAGTCGTAGTTCCTCTTTGCTCAAAGTACCCTTATATTAAGGTTTCCTAACAGTGCTTTGTTTTGTTTCCTCACCAGGACCATAGTGAGGATTTGTGTTTGATGGTGGGGGGGGGGGGGGTTAAAAGTGGAGGGTCCAAGGCCCACCTCCCCCAGGGGGAAATTTGGATTTCAAGGTGCAAAAATCAGTTAACATGCTGTAAATATTAAGCAACCAACATTTCAAACATTTCGCTTCATGTAAAGGTTATATGTCTTGAAAAGCTGTGTTAGTAAGAAAGTGAATGTGGAGTGAAGAATAGAAGAGGAAAGAGTGAGAACAGGATAACAGAAAAATTAATTTATCGCTACTGACTGTACACAACCCTGTGGCCCACTGCCTTGTTGTTGTTCTCTATTTCTTTTAAACTTTAATGGCACAGATGAAAAGTGAAGTCAGTTTTTTGACAGTGGCATTACTTAAGGTAAAATTAATTTTAGTACATGTTAGGAAGCTCAATGTTATTATTATAATGAGGGACAATTGTAGCCACTAGTTGCACTAATGTTGGTAAGAGAAAAATCAGGTGTTGTTGTCTTCAGTTTAGCGAGCTTTCATTATGAAAGCAATTTTATTTTGCTAATAAAATTAGAAAGCTCAAATGCCTCTGTTTTTCAGTGAAGATAAAATAATGCAATTCTTCTCTTTATGTAGCCTAGTGAACATTAATCTGTCATTATGTAGGTTATTCTGAACCCCTTACTGACTTCAGCACAACTATTGCCTAGTGAAAATTGCCCCTTGATAAACTCATCCAAAAAAATTTTGACTGCAGTATTTTCTTAACCTGTTGTCTTAGGGCAGGAAAGTGGCTACGCCTCTGTACTCACCCTTGTAGGCCAGTATAATTTTTCCTCCACCCATCTCCTTCACAGATTTAGCCCTGTACTAAAACTATATACAGATTGTTTAAGGTAAGGTGAGTGTTTATAGTAAGATGAGCACTTTTGGCGAAAATCTCTTTTTGAATAATATAAAAATACATTTTGTTGAGGCCTAAGTCATAAACTATTGAGTTCTGTGAAATGTATACACTTTTTGTACTGACACTTCGATGTACGGTAATACATATTGAAAACAGGCAGAAAGACACTTTCATTTTTCATTTCATTTCATTTCATTTATTCAAACTTCCAATTCATACAGTATATGTATACTTTTGAGGGCTAGCGACAGATTATAACATATTACAAAGTATGTATACAGTTACAGAACATTATACATTAAGATATTTAATTTACAGAAATATGATACAAAAGCATATAGTTTAACATACAAAACACATTTTAGAAAGAAAATAATAATTACAAAAATAGGGTGTACCAATTGACTTGAAGGAAAATGTTAATATTTTTTTTTTTTCAAAACTGCTATCTTCACTATATGTCTGCATATATTTCTTTAATTTTTTACTAAACTAAGGGAATGTTCAAATTTGTTTTGCAGGATTGTGGCAAAAGGGGCTGGTGGAGGCAAAGGTGCTAATTATGACCTTGAACCAAGTAATGGGGCAGTGCTCCGAGCTGTGGTGCACTTTGAAAAGGGGCAACAACTCTTTGCTCTGGTGGGACAGCGTGGAACTGATGCTTGCAAGAAGGTAATTGCTGTCCACATAGTCAAACTTACATCAGGTTCTTCTCTTTGTGTTTGGAAATGTTGCAAGAAACCTACGATATTTTAATTTTAATTTTTTTTTAAAAGCAGTAGAAATACTGTAGACCCTCGTTTTATCGGCCTCCATTCAGCGGACTTCGTATTTAACTGACTAAATCTGGCGATACAAAATTATTCCACTGTCGGTTCTACTTGTCACATGCAGCACAAGTTCTACCTGGTTATTGTGCTTTGGTGACTGACGTCAGGCGCATGCACAGATGCGAATCCCACTGCGCTAAACGTGCCGGGTTGCAGGTGAGATTGCTGAATGCGAGTAGTGTATGCGTTTATAAGACCTTCAGGGTAAAGAGCATGAGAGATTGGTAGTTGGTAATAGAATTATCCTCGACCTAGCGAGCAACTACTGAGTGAGCCAACAAGGATAAACTCTACTTGTTAGCGCAGTGTGTCATTTTTACAAGAATAGAGAGCAAGGCATATATCACTCGCCTTTTATTGGATGTCAATGGTTGGTATACAGGCTTATCTCATGAAAGGAGAAAATAAGGTAATTCAGTTTCATGGGGTGTTTTTATTCATGAACACATGTTACAGTACTTGTCATAGCATGATGAATACAACATTAGCTTTGGTACATGGTCTCAATGAGGGTTTGAGTCAATCACAATTTGATGACTTACATTTTAACACTGGGGTCTCAATATGAGATACGAGAACAGGATACGACAATAACAATGATACGACTACACTAGACCCCCGATTTTACGAACACTGGATATAACGAAGGTAGCGATTCTACGAATACAATCTCAGGAACCCTCAAAAAATAATAAAATTCTATGACAAAAAAAATTTAAGGAATTACATTGACAATGAATAAAACATATATTATCTAATTCACTGCATTAAAATATGAATTGTAGAGTTGCAGTTATTACTTGGTAAGTCACAATATTAAAAATAAAATGATAATAGTGAAAATCCGTTAAAAAATGTGGCAGTGACAGTTTGAAAACTGCGAAATTGCGCTGCCGCCGGTTGTGCCAAGCCGACCAGCCTGTCTCCATCAACTACGATGTAGTTGGATCTATATTGAGGTCGTACTATAGTCACTAAGATCCAGCGCATGCGCATATGCTCATTTAACTATAGTTTAGACTCCTACTAGGCTGTTTCACGACGTCTTATATCTCTCTCGCCTCGCACCGAATGTGTTTACGTTTTTATGCGAACCCTATAAATAATAACGTGAAATTATTTTTTCTTTATTGGGTTGACACCATACGTATTTAAAACAATTAACTTGGCACATAATTTGCTTAAAATGTGTTTCTTCATGAAGTAAAACATGCATTACACAAGTGAGCACGATAATAGCGCTACCTATCAGCTACGTGTAGAAACATTTGTCTCCACTAGGGTTATGTCAAACTTGAAAAATAAATAGACGATCGTGTATTACGTAATCCCGGAACTCGTAATTTATTTTTCCGCATATACTGGCTGTGAAAGTGATTATTTGCAACCAGTTATACATGTAATTCTCACGATTTTTGGTAAGAATGTCACAAAATGGCATTTTTAGAACATTGAACATACAGGTACATGCTATGGTGCCACTTTCTATCTTCCATCTTGTGAACGTTCGTACAGTTATGCTTTGCGCTATCTGTCCGCTCTGCACTCTGCTTATACGTACATTCGTGTACAATTCATCAAAGGTCGAAGGATTGTTTTAATGTTAAGTTACATAAAACAGCGCAATGAATAAATACATCCGCTTTTTCCTTCTTTTTTTGGTGAATAATTTACAAGGGCATTGTGCTAGTAACAAATGCCTACTTTTTTTCCATTGAACGGTACGCAAATCAGGCTATTCGCTCGCAAGAAGGCACTCGACAGCTCAGTTTTCTCATTTTTTAGCACAAGGGTTGGTCATATTTATTGTTTAGCGGCGTTCTTTTAATTGTACGGTGTCTGCCTATTGATATAAATTTATATTTCAACCAACACTTGCTTTTTTTTTCCGTTAAATGCTACGGAAGTCAGGCTATTTGCTCGAGAGAAGACACTCGGAATCACGATTTTCTCATTTTTTGGGGACAAGGGTCGGTCATATCTACCGCTCAACAGTGTGACATCTAGCTGCTGATATAAATTTATGTTTACATTATTAGGTTAATTAATTTCCAGCAAAATGCTACGGGAGTCGGGGCCCGACTAGAGACACTTTGCAGAATAAATGCAATTTAAAATTTTACATTATGGTCGGGGGGGGGGATAAGTCGCAATAGATTTTACGAAGGTAGCGATTTTACGAATGCAATGAGAGGAATCGTGAGTATTCGTAAAATCGGGGTCTAGTGTACTTGGAAATACAAAACTAAGCCCACAGGACACATTATGATGCACACAATTCTACATGGCACTCCGGGCTGTTCAGATACTGGGTAATAATTAAGGCGTAACTCGTTGCCGAAACTGTGTGGTGATCATCACTTTGATCATCACTTTCATTACTTAGGGCATATTCCTGTTTACTCATGTTCGGCACAGATTTTACAGTGTCCCTACCTTCCCAGGCTCTCGGCGAGTTTGGTAGGTAAGGGTACAGTGTAGGAGGGTGAGGGTCTCCATTTTCAAGAAGTCGCCTCGGCTAGGGAGGGGGGTGGCCGAAGCCTGGATGCTGAGAGACGGGAGCTAAGAGAAGCTGCCAACGAACGAAAGTACTGTTAGCAAAATGGCCACCGGGCTGCACGAGGCTATCTGCATCTACAGGTGTGCCACACTCGCACAAGGGAAATACTCTCTTGTGGCACAAAGTTACTCTGTTACACAAATAAACTTCCAGGCTTGAATTATAAATGCCCGTATTGCAGTTTAACACTATAATTAATACACAAAAACATTTACGTAATCACAAAACACATTTCTAAGCAATCACAAACAGTACAATTTATATTTCCGTGCGTATTTTCCGTGATCGAATTTTAGTGCACTTTTACATAGTCTGTGCACGGGATTGGCACCACTGGTGAGGCACTCGGCTGTATTTGTAAACAAACACTTGTACAGGTTAACAAATGTTGCTGAGGCAGTTATACATGGAAATTAAACACTGGATAAACACTTGGACGTAAGTAAATACTGTTTCACAATTAAAGCTTCGTCTTCACAATTCTTACGTGCTGAAATATTATCCTTACGTGGAAATAAATGACAATCAGCAAAGGTGTGGTGAATACTAGTGCTCTTAGGCCTAAAGTGTTAAAAATCAGGGGCGAGTGTCAATGTAATTTATAAGAGGACGTGACGGTGTTGCATCAACGGTAAACAGAGCTACAGTAGTCACTCATCAATGTTTTGTCATGTCTGGGCAAAAATGACTTTCATGTTTGAATTTTTTATGCAGTTGTTGTACGTGCGCGATAAAGACTTTTTTTTTTTGAATGAATTGGCATCTGCAACAGGATAGAAAAGAAAGAGAGTAACTTTGACACTAAGTAAAATAATTTAACTTATAGAAAAGTTAGAGGCTGGTGTTTCGGTAGCAGAGTTGTATGCTAATTATGGTGTCAAGAAACAGTGTCGGACATTCGTATAGCAAAAGTCAAGTTGAAGAGTTCTGTGTTGAAATATGATGTTCAGCCAAAAGGTAAAAAAGAAAGTGCTGCTGTTGGGCTCAGGAAACACATGAAACTTGCTACTGAATCTTCGTACAAGGCAGTGTATGTTCAACAATGCTCGTGTGGTGTAAATGTGCGAGGTATAGAGATATAATCTTCTGCGGACAAACTAGCACACCACATGCCTTTCTTACGCTCAGCATTTCTGTCCCTTCCCCTCAGAAAGAGTCTCAAGGACGGAGGTTAGATTATTATCTCACAGACACGGTATATGATACGGCGTTGGGATGCAAGCACCGGTAGTTTAACTGGAAATTTTTTATTTGTGTTATATATTTAGTAAGTAGACCCTTTACTGTGAAATACAAAACAGTAGCTCTAGTTCATGTGTCAAATGTTAACCACGCAACATAACATGAAACCAAGCTGATAGCAAACCTCCTTCTATCTCTCTCCTTCTAATCTTCCCCTGATCACCACCCTTGGTTATCTAAATGAGCCGACAAAGACACATGCTTATCTTTATACTCTCGCCAATCATCACAAACCTTCCCCCTTGCCTACTTCAACCGATTTGAGGACAACAAACATGCTGCGTTGCCACGCGTATCACACTGCTATGTATCTATCGGTTTGTTGTCTATTTCCGTGTGCAGATTTTGGTACTTCGCCATTTACCGGACATTCTGGTTTACCTGACCACACCTCCCCCAAATTAGTCCGGTAAAACTAGGGTTTATTGTATTGTAGAGGATCATAGCCTTAAAGTTCTTTGTTTAGTCATAAGAGCAACATGGTCATGGCACAGAATGTGACACACTTTCTAACATAAAAAGTAACCTATCACAAAGTTTTTACATTTACGTGGTTCTTCCAAATCATCTTGGCACTAAATGCAGCCAGGCAAAGAAATATCTTCGTGAACATTGTAATTTTCAAATTGTAATCAGCTTTAAAAATGCCCAATTTTCAATTGCCACTATAACATTGAAAACACATTCTTATTGACTAACACATTTATGACTTAGCCGTACTTATTTTGGTTAGTTGTTACCCACCAGGCACTGTTGTGAGTATTGGAATTTTTCACGGATTTAAAAAACTGATAAAATCTAGCGAACCCAGTTACGTAAAAGCAAGCTTTGGAAATTTGCCTTTTGTTAAGGCATGCCTGGTGGCAGATTTGTTTGTAAACAACAAAGATTACACTGCCGCTGATTTTGGAGCGAAGGCAGCAAACTCTGATTCATTGTGACGGTTTAGCTATAGGTTTGAGTTTATTCCAATTTAATTTTTATTTCCAAGAGTGATAATAACTTACTACAATTTCATTTTAATGTTTCATATCCGTTATTGAATTGTAAGTTCAGGTTTGAAAGTCAACCGATTGAAGTTCGCATGCATACAAAAAGTGAACCTATTGAGCTTATAGCGGGAATGCATTTAACCAGACCTGGCACAGACTGGTGATCGAACGTCTTGGTACCGTAAGTCGGGAAAATGATATAGCAAATCAGTATTTTTGTTAATAGTTCGTTTTATCTCACAATAATTTTTATTTTTCTCATGAACGGCAGTGAGAGCTGTGATGCCATCTCTGGAGAAGTTCCGAAAGACCTCGCCAACCCCTCAAATAGTCGGCCAATCACTAGTACCTTGAACTCACCTATTGTAATAATTTAATGCTAACCTTGTCTATATATATACAATACATAGAAATAATTGTTTCATATATACACTGTATTTTGGTCATTGTTAGGTCATGTAGTCCTCCTTGGTTTGTCAGATTGCTCTATAATTAAGATTTTTTCATAGTAAATTGCACCTCGTTAATACAAACCCTGTTAATACAAAGTTCTCATTAATACAAAACGATTTTTATTTCTCTTGGAATGGGACACGAACTTAAATAACTATTTTAATGTTTAATAAAAATTTTGTTTATGCATTAAACCATGTAATATCAAGTTCTCAAGTAAAAGGAAGTCATTGTGGTGAAAAGACTATTTTATTTGCAAGGATAAACACAGCGACTAAAATTTTAGAAACTTTTTAAGGATTTACTGAACACCTGTTAATTAAAACCTCATTATTATGAACAGCCAAATTTTTGATCCCTTCTGGTTTGTACCTTTTAAAGAGGTTTGACTGTAGACACATTTATATGTACTCTTAGGAATTCCAGCAGTACTCATTTTTACAGCGTAATCTACTTTTTTAAAACAATTTTACGACCTGAACGTATGTATGTTGCTGTAGTTTGTGTGTTACATACAATAAAATGTACAGTATCATGACGTCACAGGGACAACATGGTGATTCACGTTTTCTTGTGCAAAACAGACTGCTCTTTTTATTTAAGTTTTTTTTTCTTTCGAATCATACGGATCCAAAGAAAAAAGTATGGTACCGCTGTTCATTAAATTAAATGTACTTTTGAATAAAAATATAATAAAGAAATAGGAATTTTCCCTATTGGTCTCGTAGATCGCAGCAACTCAGTAGGATGCTGCATGGGAGTTTGCCCAGAAAACTTCCCACACTTTTTACATCCATTTGGTTACACTACACCTGCAGACAGTGTTGTGGACACAAACATGCATGACAGCACACGGGTCACTGGAGGGTGCTGTGCAATACACATGTTTTAGTGCAACCATGGCAAACAGCAGTTGACCCAGCGAGCAATGGTTCTTTCTTTCCTTTGTTCTGTTGGCGTGTGCTCTGAGTGGAGGGATTGGGAGGAAACTGTGTGCCATGTGGCCACTTGTTCACTTCCATATTTGAATGGTTTATTAAGGTTCACAATAGCAGTGATTCACAAAACTTCATAAAAATGGATTATCTTTAAAAGCATTAGTTTGTAGGCAATTTTTTTTCAACCAAAAAGGAGTGAGTAAATAATTCTGACACAATATCATGTAATTGCAACATAATAATAGAAAGAAATATGCACAAGTACTCACAGGTACTACTTGACCAATACAACCATGAGGGGAAGTGTACTGTGCCTGACATGAATTCATGACGTACTGTCAGTGGATGTTTAGCGGTGGAAACTGACCAATACAGAAAATGTTACAGCTTTTGTTTGAGCAAATCTACATAACCCCAGCAGATTACTACTGTACATACTTTTTATAACTGCCTTTGGTGGCAGATAAAAAAATACATAATAACTTTGGGTTTGCATACTTGAAACAAAAACTTTACTCTTGACAAAAAATTTTCATCAATCAATATATCAGGTTGGTTGATTTTTTGTGGAATGAGCCTGGTTTCACTTTCCTTAGAGTGTATGTTATATTTATTTCGCTGAGTGGTTATCAGCTTATAGTGACTACTGTTATGCACTTATATCTTGGTTTGCTTCACGAATAAAAATTGTTTTTTGGTTTTGGGGGTGATAATGTAAGTGTGCTTTACGTCTTGTCGACAGAAAGGTCATTAGAGACGGTGAGACACAATGTAGTACAATGACAGGAGTTGGGAGAGGAGTTAGGCATGGCCTTTGTTAAGGAACTATCCCAGCATTCGCCTGGTGTCATTTTGGGAAACCGTGAAAAACCAAACTTAACATGACCAGAGCCGGGGATCGAACCCAAGTCCTCCCAAATGCGAGTCTGTGTTGGTTTTGGGGAATCATTATCATTACCTCACATTCTGTTGGTTTTGATTTCTTCTAAAAAATAACTTTTTATCTTTGTACAGTTAACATAAATCATTTAACTTTTTTTAACAAGCTACCAGGTGCTGTTTAATGGTTTTCGATACATATATTTTTCTGAGTAGTGGCATTGTGGTGAGCATAAAAGTAGATACTTGCACATAAAGGCTTTTACTACTGTATTGTCCGTACTTTTCTGCGCGGGAACTAGGTTTGGTAGTGTCACATTATTATTTTTATTGTAATTTCTAATCCTAACAGAACCATTCTCAGGCTAAGCACACCGTATTTTGTTTGGCATTTTACACCAACCTGAACTACATTAAATTAACCTAAATTACTTTAAACTTAACCTAAACTGAAGTATCACAAAATAAGGAGAAAAGAAAGGAGTAAGGCGTGATTAAAGTGGTGTACAGAACAGTACGTATGATAGTAGCCTTTCTTTAGGTGCAAATAATAGTACTTACACATGGGGAAAGTTAAATATATTATTGCTAAACTCTGTACATACATTCTGAATTATCACAGAATAATGTGTAGAAACAGTTATGTTTAAAGGAAGAACTTTAATACCGTAATTATTTTTAAACATCCAGTGCCTTATTCAAAGCTTCATCACATAATTATTTAATTTATGTGTTCATGTCTTGTTTTTCTAGTTTACAATCAGAAAAATTTATTTTTTCCTTAATAGAACTTACATTGATCACCATCATCAGGAGGATATGGCTTGATTTTCCACTGACTACAGCTTGCTCTTGTGTGTTTCAGCACATGTCAAGCTATCGGGCTTCCTTGTGCACAGTGCAGCATGTGACCTTAAGTCCCACTTTTCATCAGAAAAACGCACTCCGTGAGTTGCATAATCTGGACATTCGTGATGGGGGTGGTGGTGGAGGTGGTGCCACAATTCTCTTTCTGGTAAGAATTAAGACAACTGAAGTGAGTACAGTTAGTCCTATTGAGACGCCTCGCGTCTCGGCTTTATAGTTTAATATGTTTTGCACGCGTCTGAATATGGGTTCCAGAACCTCTACATATGTATATATGTATTTTTTTAGAGTGTAATTTATATTGAAGTTGTGAGCTTATATTTTCCTTGTATTGGTTGTGTATTTGATTGTTTGCTCGCTTGCTTGTAAAGCAGTTGTACGTATTAGCCGCACGGAGCGCTGGCGGGCGAGCGGTGTTGGAGAGGTTAAGAGGGGGGTGTGAGTAAGTATTTCCGGAGAGTGTGTGCTGGAAAGGCGAGGAGCGAGGGAGGCGGTCGGCATGGCTAGTTCCGTCAAGGGGTCCGATGCCGGCTCGGCTGTTGCAAATTTATATGTTTACCTGCTGTCAGACATAAGACAGAGGAACGCTATAGCATTTGCTTTGGATTAATTCGGGGCAGTAGGTGTACGTTTGGACTCTGCCGCCGAAGCCGAGCGAGGCAGTTTCTCGCCGAGGGAACTTCCCAGGATAATTGCGTGCTGCCCTTCGCAGAATAAGAGGCCTGGTGGCCTAGGTCGGAAGGGCCAAGTAGCTGTTGAGACGCTCCGGGTCAGTGAGTTCCTTTCTCGACGAAGGCCGCAAGGGGCGGCCTCAGACGGCGTCGCGGCACTAAGGCGGTCAAATTGGAGAGCGCGGCTGCTGCTGAGCTTGGACGCCCATCAGCGTGCGGTTCACCTGCTGTTGCTGTACGCAGGAAAAATAACCAGGTAGGAGATGTACTGATGCTTTATGCCAATGTATAGCCAGGCAGGAATTTAGTGCGACGTGAAAATCTCGCCCATGCCAGATCTCTGTAGGGCGGATGCGTATACCTCGATAACTGTGATGGAAAGTCCGATTCAGAAAGCTGTGTTGTGGATTTGTGTATTTGAGAAGAATGTCTTAATTGTTGAAAGAACCAGTAATTATATTAAATATTATAATTTTAAAATATCAAGACCTTGCTTCATTGTATTTAGCGAACTTCTCCAAAGTACGTAACGGAAATATGAATATGAGGGGCTACCTGTCCCGGATAAATGCAAGAGGGTTATGTTTTGCTTATGAAGGGTGAGGCACTCGTAACGTCACCCTTTCCTTCGAGACAGGGGAGCGTCTCACTATAGTGTTTTGTTATGTTTCAGGAAAACACTACTTTTGTAAAACAACTTTATAGAAGTCATATTTTACAATAAAAACTTACGTTAAATTCAGAGTTTGGATATTCAAGCAACCCAAAAATACCTGAACTATCACATTACATTTTCTGTTGTGTGGTAAATGTTTCGTCGATACTAAAATGAACATCATGCAAATACATCATAATGTGTTATAGTTTGTAATCATCAATTCTATTATTTCCAGACCCTAGTCCTTCACTTTAATATTTTACAATTACTCAATGCCACCCCTTTGCGTTGCGGGTTGTGTTCCCCAAGGAGGGTGAGGGCCTGCGGCTGAGACTGAGTGAGAAGAGGGAGGACCTCGTGGTAACATTGGTAGAACTTATGCGCGCCCTGGTGAGTGAAGCCGAGGGGAGCCGCATCAGTCGCACAAAGGGGACGGAGTACCTCACTTTTAAGGGACAGGTTTCTTTGTCACTTACCTGTTAAAAGAGCTCCTGGAGGAGTCGCTGTTTGCGGTGGGAGAGAGGCTTGGGCTTGAAACGCGCCTTTGCCTTGAGCTGCTGTATCTGTCTGGGGGGCGGTGGCATGGCCTGGTGCTGTGATTTCAGAGGACTTACGACAGGCAGAGGCCCTCGGGCCATGCGCCGCATGATCCGGCTGAGAGAATCTCTGTTGCACCTGCTTCTTCTGGGAGGTATCTGCTCATTGGTTACCTGTTTGTGAGTATTTGTAAGTGCCTGGTACTTGTTCCAACAGAATTCTTCATAGGACAACTATGGTCCAGGTACTTTGTTAGGCGGAGGTAACAGGTGACGCGCTTCCGGCGGGGAGCGTGCCTGGCGCTGTCATTCGTGTGCGGCTTTTACCCTACGGTCTTGTAAAGCTAGGATATTGTCTTGACTGACATGAATTTCGAGGACCCCGGGAGTTACATTCATCGGAAGAAAAGAAGTAACTTTTTTTCACGCGTGTATTGCACAAGAAAATAGCACACGGTACATTCACTGGCTTTACAATATTTATATGTTATTTACACTAGAATTATTTACACTAAATTACTCTAACACTAGTCCGCAACTTGGATGCTGTACGATACACAATGTGCACTTATAACTCGTGAGCCTCTATGCACATGGTTGTTTCGACATAGACCAAAGATTACTAGATACCACGGTTTCCAGATAGCGAGCTCTGCAGTGGCTAGTATGAGCATTACGATAGGGTTAATTCCCTTATGCAAATGCACGGCGCGGGAGATGTGCGACAATACGACCTATGTCCCAGCCTCTGGGCACGCCTAAAGTGTAAGAGTTTTTGGGCGAGGAAGGATCAAGGGTCTCCCTTCACAAGACGTCGCCTCGGATGGTTGAGGGTCTCCTTTCACAAGAAGTCACCTCGGAGGGTTGAGGGTCTTCCTTCACAAGAAGTTACCTCAGAGGGTTGAGGGTCTCCCTTCACAAGTCGTCTCGGAGGTTTGAGGGTCTTCATTCACAAGAAATCGCCTCGGAGGTTTGAGGGTCTTCCTTCACAAGAAATCGCCTTGGAGGTTTAAGGGTCTTCCGTCACATGAAATCGCCTCGGAGGTTTGAGGGTAGTCCTTCACAAAATGTCGTCTTGGAGGTTTAAGGGTCTCACTTCACAAGACGTCGCCTTGGAGGTTGGAGGGTCTTCCTTCACGAAACGTCGCCTTGGAGGGTTAAGGGTCTCGTTTCACAAGAAGTCGCCTCAGAGAGTTGAGGGTCTCCCTTCACAAGAAGTCGCCTCGGAGGGTTGAGGGTCTCCCTTCACAAGAAGTCGCCTCGGAGGGTTGAGGGTCTCCCTTCACAAGAAGTCACCTCGGAGGGTTGAGGGTCTCCCTTCACAAGAAGTCACCTCGGTGGAGTGGAGGGTTCCCTTCACAAGAAGCCAGCTCCAGGGATTGGGGGGCTCCCTGCACAAGAAACCAGCCCCAGGATAAGACTGTGTGTGAGTGTGCCGAGAGTCGGGATCTCGGGGGAGCTGCCAGCGTAATCTGAAAATCTGGGCGAGTTGCGCCCTTTTCATACCCGGAGTTAGGGGGTCTAGGTGGAAGGAAGTCCCGTTAAGTGGGTGGTAATATGATGGAACAGAGCATGACTGTATGCTGTAGGCAGGTGTGCCACCCTAACACCCACGTATTTCTGTACAAAAATACAAGCACGTGGTACTTGAGATGTATGCACAAAAATACCTTTAGGTGGTCTAAAAATTAGTTGCCATGAAGAAAACATGTAATTAAATAAAAATACAGTCACAAACCAAACTAGTTTCAATATACACTGGGTTATTTACATACAGTCACGTAAAACAGATGTCTAATAAAAACTAAACTTGTTGCTTGCCTTGTGAGTTTACAAGTTGCTACACTGGAGAAAGTCTCTGTTATTATTTAGGCACATGAAAAATAAATACTGACTACCGTTTCAACCTGTTTATTCCGTCTAGAATTATTCACATAAAAGGACGTTTAGCATAATTAACCCTTTTACTTACATACAAGCGGCATCGTGAATTAAGGTAAGAATTTAATTGAACTGGTTGGATGGACCTGAGGTAGAGTTATTCCACGTGTTTAGGCTTAACCTCAAAGGAACAAGCTGGGGGGGCGAGCGTCTAAGAATTACGTTAGCGGCGTTGCATTAACAATTCCTAATTTGCTCCATTTGAACAAATTAGTTTGTTTTTTAGTGTAAAACTGGCTGTTGCCCGTGACTTCATTCACTTGGTTTTCATTTGAATGCCTTTTTGAGCCATGTAAAAATTCAGTTGAAGTACTAAAATTATCTTATGTAAATCATAAAATTTAATTTCCTTTTCCAATATATTTTCAAAAACTAAATCTTCCAAAAAATAAAAAAAAATTTTATTAAAATTTTTTGATAAAATCTTTACAGCTCTTTATATTTCATATAAATAATTATATTGATACTAATGTTAGAAGTAATAAATTATGGTTAAGAAATTCTTTTTCTAAATTAAAAAAAAGTTTGCAAATTCTAAACATTGCAAAATAATGGTATGGCCATGGGTCATTAATGACCATTATCAAACATTTTGAAAATACAAATTTTTTGACTAGATTTTTTGTACACCTCATTTTGCTTCCTCCCTCCCTGCTCCTATACATGCATAGAATTTTTTGGTCAGAAACATTTTGCGGGCACCTGCATAACTCACTAAAATTTATCACAGTTGTACAAAAGGTATAGGATTGCATACCTTACAGACAGACATTTACATGTACATGTATTTTCACACAAACATACACACTTTAAGTCATGGTAATGTTACTGTGATCAATGTAACAAATTTGTGACAGCTTTACAGTGAAACAAACAACTTTGGAAGGCAACTTTAAAGCCGGACCATTCCATGTGAAAATAATTTGCTGTCTGTTTTGAAAGGTAACTAAAAGGATTTCGTACAGATTTAATTTATGTAATATTTTAACGTCCTGAGTTATCTGATTGTAGCTCAGTAAGCAAATTATGTTATAACACTTCTCTCATTCACAGAAACATCCCTTATTTGTAGTGTGGGGTAGAGTCGCAAAATATTGTAACATGTGACCAGAAAGCTTGTACAGAATGGGTGTCTATGCAGTTGAAAAGAAGACAGCAAAATTCTTACATATAAAAATAAAAATTTTAGTTCCTAACAATGTAATAAAATGGATGAAAATAATTAAACAATTTAAGTATGCCAAAACAGGCATCTCTTTTCTATTGTTGTATAGCAGTATGGATAAAAATTGTGCTAATTACACAACAAATTCAGTTCAAGTATAAATAACACATATAGGTCTTACAAACCTTAGCAAAACCTAATTTTTGCAGGTGTGGTTATATTTGATCTTGTTTTTTTAAAATCTTTTTAATGATTCAGGCATTTTTGCTCATTTTTGCTGAATGTTTTCTTTTTCTCGACTTTCATTTCAATTTTGGCTCCGTAATGTCCATATGACAAGCAATTACTGGTATGCACAAATAAAGTATAAAGAGGGTACTTTAATGGGTCTTTACATAAAAGTTTGCCGGGTAGCTTCAGTCAAGAGTCTCAAGAAGGATGATATAATTAAAAGGCCAAACTCCAGATTAAATCACTTGAAGTTTAATTAATTTAGTTTGTCCAAAATCAACTTGTTAAAAAAAAATTAACATTGCTGTATCCCTTGGGATCAAGATGTCTGATTCAAGGGTCACTTTCGGCCTAGTTGGAGTTTCGCGCCAAAAAGACTACAATGGCAAACATGACATGTATTAATTACACAAAAGAATAAATATGATTGTCCTTAGATTCAACTAGAACAAAAAAGAAAACCCTGCAGCTACTTGGCCGCTTCTTTCACCACTTATAAAGTCTTAAGAAAAAGCTAGCAAACTGCCTTAAACTCGGCAAGGGCGGCCACGCTTGCCTCCACCCCACACCAGCAACTCTCTCGGCCCCCGGCCTGGCACACGTCTGTCCCGCCTCCCAATTTCAAATAGACCTCAGCCAGGTCTGCTGCTTGCCTTGATTCAGCCACCCTTACATATTCTTGCGCCAACTGTCATCTTTTTGCCAAAATGGTAAGTACAATATACAGTTACATTCCTGTGTTGCAATTCATTATTAAACTGCTTTGCCCTGAGCTTAGATTAGATCTATTAATGCAATTGACATGTTAATTATGTAGTGGTTTCTTTTACTTCAATGGCTGATAGGAAGTTACTGCAGATGTAGAAAATAGTTCTGCTCGCCCTTGCACTAACTTTACCGACGTCACAAACACCCTCAACATTCCATCACTGGCTTGTAGCCAATCACCAACAACATGACCTGGTAGGGCATGGATTCCAGGAAAGCTTTGCCCACCATCGGCGCCGCTGTGTCTAACTGCTAAAGACCACCACTTCTCTTAAAAGTTATACCAATTTACGTAAAGCATACTAGTACTTAATTGTCAAAGTATACAACAAAAACTCACTTAGCTAGAATTTAGGAAATTCAATGCTGAGCACTTTGATACCAAACTTGATATGGGAAACTTGATTTTAGAGTTACAGCACATTACCGTATACTTTAAAAGAAAACAGCACATCAGCCAACTTCAAATTCACAATAAAACTTTACCACATCAAAACCAGCCAAAAGTACACTAAAATAAAATGTTGGGAAACCTTGGGCAAATCCACCACTAGGTGTTTACACTTCATACAAAAATTTGGTTGTCCACAAATGATAAAAATTATGGTAGGAACTGGAAAGTTTACTATACAGCAAATTGTTATTGCAATAAGTTAGAGGAAAATGCTCGATCAATAGATACATGTGCAATATAAATATATGAATCTACATTTGTTACTAAATTTAGGCTAAATCTCAAACATACTAAACACCCTGAACAGTCTGAAATTTCCTCGGTACAGAAATAATTAAAGAAGATAATCTGTTCAGAACTTAAAGGAGTATCTTTTGACACCTCACACTTCACAATCGCGTTAACTTGAGTTCCTTGAATTGTAGTACAAGTCCCATAAGGTTGGAAATGGCTTAATAACTCAATATGTTATAAAAGTTTACCTGGATAGAATGTTTGAATCAATATTCTGAGCCACAATTTACTTTAAGTCAAATGAACACAAAAAATAAACAAAATAACAATACTTGTGTTGTCAACATATTCAAAGTGCCATAAGGGATTCACCACATGACTAAAAGATGCAAGACATACATACACAAATTAAAAAATGTTAAATAGGGACCAGGTCCACAACCACCTCACAGTACTTAAATGTGGTATTTGAGAGAAATAGTTACTGAACGTACCTGGTATGCCATTTATGTATTAAGTAGGCATTGTAAAATTGAGATCACAACTCTAAACTTGCGTTTTGTGATGGTCTTGCCTTTCACATGTACATTTGGATTCAAACACCATTTTGCTGATTTAGTTTTTGTCTAATTTTTTAGTATACCCCTTCAGTGAGGCATACAGAGAGTATCACATCTCTTTTGTACAGTATTTGGAAAATAAATATTGCTAAGACATGTTTTGTAGATGTAGTTAATATGTGTGTTTTATGCAGCTTTTTAGCTGACGTTATTTGTTAGTTTTTTGCTGAAGATACATTTTCGTGTGCAGCTGAACCAGGCGCGACAGCCAGTCCCACTGATGGTTGCAGCTGGGGGCGGAGGCCTTGGAGGAAACACGCTGCCTGACAACCAGATACAGCATGCCCACTCAGAGAACAACAATGCCATGCCTATAACTGGCTTTGAATATGGCTTGAATGCAGCAGGTGGGTTTCTGTGATGGTTTACTGAAAGCGTGGAACTTTAAACAGTGTCCTACTATGTTAAACCTCATTAAAATGTACATTCAATATTTTTATTAATGCAACGGGGTTTTCGTTCTCATTAAAGTGAAATGAGAAAAATTATAGTTTTTGTGCCCTATAAAAATTATTTTACACATAAAACAAAATAACATCAATCTACTGGATAAGAGAAATAATAGTGGTGGTAAAAATTTATATTTATTACACTTTAACAGCAGAAATAAAGTTTACAGTTCTTTACATAGTTCTGGCAAACATCTCTTCATACAAAAAAATCCTTAATTCATCTCCTTGTGAGTGAGGTGGCACAAGAGTAACATGTTTGACTCACATTCAGGAGGACTCAAGAGTTCTGTGGTTTCCAAAAATTCCTCGTGATGTACCTATTATGTTTTACCGAAATTTTTCCTAGTCTCCAGAAGCATAAATAAATAGTTTCACTATGTAGGCTCTCCACGCTTAAGTTGAGGGCCATTTTTCTACAACAATGATTAAGAAGTATATTTTAGTATGGCCTTAGATGTTAACATATGATTAATTATTGTACAATCTATACATTTTAGTTGTAACAATGGGTTTATGTTAAAGAGTGGCAGAAGATTACGAATTGGCCTAAAAGGGAAAAATAAAGTAACCAGATCTTCAAAAGTGCTCGCCTTATTGTGAACAATGTATACTTCATTATTAAAAATTGAGAGCTGTAGAAGGTTCCTTACAATTTGTATTTAAGAGATTTTTGCTGTGTTTATAGAACACAGCATTTGATTCCAGCAAGGACAAGACTAGGAGTTAAAAATAAAACAGCAGGCTCCTCAGTCAGTTATTTACTGTAATAAATACTGTACTGCTGTAATGTTATTTACTGCAATGATACTTGACCTAGCAGTTTTGTTACTTGTGGAGTGTGTCATTGGAGAGACACAATGTTATTGTGTTGCATGGTGTATTTGTTACAGGAGCTGGTGGTGGATGGCAGCTGAACCCTAACATCACCATGAGAGAGATCACAGGCCAGGCTCTGCTCCAAGGGGCTGTTGGGGGCAAGGCCTGCTACCTCACCAACATTGGTGCAGGGAATGGTGGCTTCGGTGGGGGAGGAGGTGGCTGCATTGCTGGTGGCGGTGGTGGTGGTATTGCAGGTCAGTGGTTCTTATGGTTATTGATGTGTCAGTTATTTACTGGTTTCTTTATTCCAGCAGTGTGGAGAAAAATATCAAATAGGAATCTGTGTATCTGTAAGTTTGAACAATTTTAAAGTTCTCTTCAATACAATATAATTGAAACAAAACAGTGAAAAGTATGGGCATGTGTGAATTTCTGGATTGTTGAACTATGGATTATACCGTATTTACTCTCTTCTAAGAGACACATTTTTTTAAGTTTTCCGAGACTTAAAAGTGGGGGGAATCTTAGAATTGATGGCATCTTACATTCACCAGCATTTTAAGAGATGTAGACAAAAAAAATTTAGTAAAAAATATTTGTTCCATGATTTGCTAGTATGTACTTACATAGTGGAGTAACACGTCATTAATCTAGAAATAAGCATAAAAAAACCCTGTCTCAATTCACGCCGTGAATAGTAACGAAAACGAGTTGTATTTGAGTCTTAGGCCGTTTTAACACCGCAGCGAAGCGCACAGCCACATGCCTCATGTGCCGAGTGATCTATAACACAGCGGAAGTTTTCAAGGTCAAGAGATACTGTCTGAACACAAAAACATTGGTAGAGAAAAGACGTGTGGCGTAGACAAACAGTGATAACACTGAAACTTCAAAGTTGTCGAGTTATCAATATTTTTTTGGTCGCCCTTGTTTTTCACTTTTTTTTTGCTATTTAATTGCAAAAGTTTGTGTACCTTGTGTATCTGACGCATCGCCACTGCGTCCTTAATAATATCCATACTAAAGCTCGCCTCCCTTCTAAGTTAACTTGTGTTGTATTTGTAGGTTAGGCCTAAAACATAACCACGTGCTGCCGATTTTTGAGTATGTACATAATATTACGCTATTTGCACATGTTATGAATCAAATACTATTTTTATTGTGATAATTTGTGTGTCTAAAGAAGGACTCGCGTACCTGCAAAATATTTCACGTAATATTTGTTTACAGTCACGACCATGATGCCAAAACCATGTGCACGGACTTTGGTGAAATAAGATAAATTATGCACGGGATAATTACTTGATGTAAATAATATTATTTTAAGTATCTAAAATGTATGGTTGTTATTTAGAATGAGTTTAAACTGCAACACGTAATAAGATTATAATAGTGAGTGTGTTTTGTTCATGAGGCGAGCAAAATTATGTTTTCTTGCATTGGTAACCCTGAAGAGCAGACAGCTCTATCAGCCGAGCGGCCATTTTGAACCCACCCACCTAGTGGGATTTCCACCCCCTCGGATGGGTATATAAGGCGCCTCTCGCCATCCAGAAATCAGTGTTTCTTAGAGCTCGGCTCCTACCGAGTTCTCTAGGCACTCTCCCTTACCTTACGGGTTGTGGCGGTAGCCTGCCACCTAAGCCCTCCTATCCAAACCTGCTCTACCTCCAGAGTGTCTGGAGATGACGTAGCAAGTCGATCACTCTAGCGCGCGGTAACTTGGGAATGCACCCACTTGCGTAGCTCTATCGACCGCCACGAGGCACACCCGCAGTATCCGCTGGAAAGCGGAAGTCAGTAGTCGGAGGCTCCCGCGAAACAGTCAACCCACGTGGCAGAGTGCCAGTGCTAGACAGTAGTGTAATATTTCAGTGGCGTTAGTCTAGATAAATTGTGAGGGAAGTGTAAAGTCAGTTGTAAATTCTGTAAATAAGTGTGTTCGAAGAATTGATCAGGAAGAATTTTGTAAAATGTTTTGTGAACTTGTGTAAAACTGAACGAGTCAATAATATACCAGTGAAACGTTACTTTATTCTTTCATTTTAATTTCAATGTCTGAGTTGGAGATCCGCATATCTCAGGAGGAGATATTAAGTTTGGCAAGACCACGACAGCAAGCCGCTAAGACGAGACAACAATTAGTCGCCGAACAAGATACATACCCCGCTGGTCTAATTCCGGAACTTTGTAAGATACCAGGCCCCGAGCCTACCTTACCTGAGCTCAGTGTCTGCAGACGGCCCTCAGAATCTGGACAAGGGCCCCGAACGATGACCCTCCTGGCAGACCTAGTCGAAGATAGCTCTCGATGATAGCCCTTGACGAGAAGTTCACTGTATTCGGCGTTTGGCCTCCATCAGGTATCGATTCATTACTGATACGATAGACTTCTTGGTAGACCTCTTCATATTGAGCCTCGTTGTCCTTCTCGAAGACTACGTTCATCGAAAAAAAATCTCTTCGTCGTCTTTCTAGCTCCCGTTTTTTCGTGTCGAACGTTTTTCTCCCTTTCTTTTTTTTTTTTCCACATTCCACACTTCCCACACCTCACTTCTCTTATCCAAATTTTACAACCTCTAGTCACTATCGATAGCACGGCAAACCAGGTCACAGTACGCGATGGTGATCAAGTGAAACTACTTTTATAGGTAGAAACCTGGAGACCATTACCACTGATAAATTATATTACAATATACATTTCAAGAACAGGAACATGTAATAAAATAACATGACTCGAGGCGTCTATGGCCAAAGATACTTTAGTATACATAGTCAAACAAACGTCAATATTCCTAAACATAAACAAATCATGTGGATATATTTATAAATAATGAATTGCTATGTTACAAGGTTTGGCTGTGTATGTGTAAAAATTTATTTTAATGTCCGGAAATCTTGAGAGTAACATTTTCTTAAAGAAGATTTATAACAACTACTCACTGACACTGAAAAGGGACGAGGTTGTGTGCTCATTGTCAATATTGCATGTCATTGAAAAATGATAGTTTTATTTCAACTGTAACTATTCATTTTATTGTTCCAATATTTCCAGGATAAAATTTCATTGACCTAAAAAATTTAACAAATGAGTGCTTATTTTCGGCAAGGGAATGGGAAAAAATTACGAAATGAAGAAAAATTCAGCCAAAAGTTCATGACTTTGTAATAAATAATAGACCTATATTTATTATATTGCTTAGCATTGGTTTGCCCACTATAGTGAAGTATAGGAGCGGAATTGCCTCTAATGGATTAGTATGCCACAAGTAAAAAATGCAATAAATTGTGAACATTTCTTATATATTGATACTCAAATTAAATACAAAGTGACAGAGTGACAGACTACACTAGCATCATTCTGAAATTTCAAAATATTACAGTTGCTTACTTCTCCAACTGCGGTTAGTCAGCTTTAGACAAATAAGAAAAAGTTATGCAAGAAATGGCTGGACTAAAAATAACACGTTTGGGTATGATAATTACACTTTATTTGTAATGATTTATAAATTGTTAGCTCTTGTTTCTGACATCTGTCGAGTGACACAAAAAATTAAGTATACTGTATGAATTTTCCTTATACTCTGGCGATTTTATTCATGTGTCGCTAGTATCTCAATTAATGGAAAGCACAACACTTGCTACATTAGTTCTTGAATTGATCAAGTGGACTCAGGTTAACATACTTGCAAAGAATACTAATTTGTTGTTTCTTAGATAGTATAAATCCAAATTCACAATTAAGATATTGATGCTACAGTAGTAATGTTTTATGTTTTAATTAGACATGAATGTTTAATTCATGTAACATCTTTGCCATTTTGCTAAATTGTTTTTACTTCCTGCTGACATGGTAATGAATATTCTGGTTTCTGTGCTAAAAATCAGTTTGTTTTTACCAGGTGGTTCAGCGTGGAATGACTCAACAAACAATGGCGAAGGTGGTTTCTCGTTCTTTGGTGGCATGTTGCTAATGACGGAGGTGCTGCGAAGACCACACAGCAGTGGGGGATCTGTATACATCATACCATCTGTGTACGGGGGTTGTGGTTGTGATTTTGACTGTATTGCGCTGGACGAGTACCGCCACGAGGTGAAGTGCCTGTGTCCTATTGGCTGGCGGCTGGGATACGACAATACTAGCTGTGAGTAATCACTTCTTTGCCACACAAGTGTTGTTTGCACATGTCTCCTTTAATTGTTTTGATAGTGATTTGGGTGAATCTTTTGCATATTAAATGTATGCTATTTTTTCAAAACTGCTTTTGGTCAGTCTCCTAGTGTGAGGTGCATTAGGCAGTTCCCACCCAAAGTTTGTCCTGTAGGTTGTAATGTTAGCATTGTTCGGGCAAGGTAGTAGGTGTGTTATGTGGTGTTTCTTTGTCTTTCCTTTTCATTAAAGTTTAACAATTTAATATCTAGTAGTGTTTGTTTGACTTGTAGCATTATTAAATTAATTTAGGACACTGCAAAGTATGTCTAGACCTATTTGCCGGTAAATCAGGTTTTATAACTGCAACAATGCCTACTGATTATACATAGTTATCGTGGTGTTAATACTTTCATTTGATTATTATCTTTTTTCTTTGAAAGAATATTCAAATATTTGTAAAGTGTGTTATGTTTGTACTGTTTAACAATGCTTGGGACGTTTTTGAAAGAGGGGGGCAGATAAATGACAAACTGAAACTGGTGCCAGGATACATTCATAGGAACTACTGTATTTGTTTAGTGCAAACCTAGATATTTAAATATTGAATTTAACTGTGTTAATTTAAATAATATTTTTGAACATTTAAAGATGACGTAATTATCGCACATCTGTAATTTATGTAATTTTATTTTATTTTAGAGGAAGTTTGTTTTGAGTGTTTGTTTTTGAATATGGCCACAGAGTGGCGCCGTAGGGGAGAAGCTTGGTGGAAGGGGAGTGAGAGAGTAACAGGTGAGTGAGGCAGATGTTTGGTTTGAGATGCCGGGAATGTGATAATATTGTGAGTTGAAAATTCTACAAATAAAACAAGAGTTTAATGGTCAGCGGATTTATTTATGTCTTGCGGACAGGCGGACATTAATTACCCTGATATGAGAGAATCTTCATGTTTGGCTAGTCGAGGCAAAGATTGGGATTATGTAGCAATGTTGACCCATCACACTAGTATACATACAAGACAGTTTCTTGGTCAAACTTCAATGGAATGGAAGGCATACAATGGAACCTCCATGAATTACCATATTTACTCGAATACCCCTCGCACTTGAATATGACTTGCATCTCCAATTATTTAGGGAAAGTTAAAAAATTAAATTTTTTTAGTAAACCGGCACCAAACTTTCAGAAGAAAATATGACTTTAATACAGAATTTTGTCACAAACATTTATTTCAACTTAAATAATTTATACAAGTTTTTAACAGTTAATTCGCTGTTACTCTTCAAAAATAAACCGTCTTCTTGAAATTTGTAGGCCTAGCCCTACTGTTGGCCGATCACATGAGCATCCCTACAGGCAAAGTTTGCTAGAGACAAAACGTAATTAAAATATTTTAGGTATTTATTGCATCAAAAAGGTGTTAAAACGTTTAGAATGCAACAAAAACAACAAATGCAAATGGCCACCTTCTCAAATTTGTTTTGTTTACGTTCATTAACAATTTTACGGCAGTGTTGAATACTGATATACATGTTAGCACATGAACAAAGAAATGGAATAACAAATGCTGTAACAGTAAATTATCATCTCTGTTATCAACAAAACAATTCAGTTTTATTTCTAAAAATAGGTTCAACTGACCTTTTACATGTCCGCCTCACTGCTGCTGCCACCCCATTTCTCGTCACACTTCCTGTCCTTGTCATCTGTTTTCCATGTGTAGTTGTCCTCAGTTTCTTCCAGATTGTTGGAGATCCCACATTTTTTAAAACTTTTCACAATGAGTTCCAGAGAAATGCGACCCCATGCTGTCTTGATCCAGGTATTCATCTGGTTAGTTTCAGGTCGCTTGATTTTTCCACTGGGCATGTATTTGTGCTCCACATTTGTCATCCTCAACATATACTGCTCCTTTAAGTGAACTTGTCATATGTTGATGTACACTGTTCATCACAAGTAAACTGCGAAGCTTTAGAAGGCTGCCGTGTCTTTTATGCCAAACACGCCGGATCCATTCTTTAAACAACTTCTCATCCGTGCAGTCATTTTCATGTGCATGAACCACAACACCTCGTACATTCACTTTCGGCATGGTTTTTCTTCTAATAATGATCAACGGTGGCAGCTTTCATCCATCGGCTGTAATACACAGCATAACTATACATCATTGGTTTTGGTTGCCTCCTGTACAAATTGAAACTGTTATTTACTCCTTTTCTATTGATTGTAGTGTCCCAACGGCATTTCAAAATATACCAGCACATGGTCACAGTTGCTGATCTGAGAGAGAAGATAAGGATGATGCTTCCTCAGCTTCAAAGCGTACCACTGAAATGAAGTTACTTTTTCTTCATAGGCAGCAGGGAGTGTTTGTGCAATGGTCATCTTTTTTCTTATCAATAAATCATTTTGTTTGAAAAACATAGTCATCCACCCATGGCTGACTTTGAACCCTTCTGTCCCTAACTCTCTTCCTAGAGCTACAGCCTTGAAACCGAGCGAAGTGGCAGAACAGAAACCTGCTGGACTCACATTCAGGAGAATCCTGGTTCGATCCACGGCTCCGGTCATCGTAATTTTGGTTCTCCATGGTTTCCCGAAATTGTTACAGGCAAATGCTGCTATGGCTCCCTAACGTACTGACCCGTTTCGCCCCAATCGCTGAGTGTAAAAGAGTTTCCCCTGGAAGTGAGGCATGGCTAGCTTGGTGGATTCGTAGACCTGAGATTCGGTGGTGTCCTTGCTGGGGGCAGAGGGGACATTCTGCATTCAGAGTTATTGGAAGTTATTGGAACTCTCGCTGGCAGAGTATGTAAAGGTGCTGCTGTAAGTGAAACCAAGTCATCTTCATATAATTGGACAAGTTGAATGTTGTTTAAGGCAATTCATTTAATGCCCTTACAACAACTGGTACTTTCAGAGGAAGTAATGGGTAAATTTTCTCAATTACTAGAAGTAGAAGTTTTGTGGGTTTTTTTTTTTTTTTAAGCCCTCAAGTATATTATATTGTTGCAAGCCCCCTTCTTCTTCAATACCACAAAAATAGTTGTCTGGAAGGCTGCAACCTACCTTACTTTAAAGAAAAATAGAAAAAAAAGGGGGGAGGGGTTGTACGTGAAGCACTCGCTAGCCTTCTTTATCAAATAATCAAGACGAAACAAACTGAAACCTCTCTGAGAGGTCCCTAATGGGGGTAATTGGGGTGTGTCTCCCATTATGGTCCTGAGACCTAACATGTAATGCTAAATTATTCATTGGCATGAATGAGAAATAAATAAATAATTAATAAGGTTAACTTTCACTCAAGACTCTCATGTTTATTTAGTTAAATACACGAATACAAATCATTAAGTGTAAGAGAAGGCTACATGCCTTAACTTCGTCATTTGAATAAAAACATTAAAATTCAGTATCAGGGTTGTATCATCAAAGCTTTTGTTTACAAATGTTAACAGGCAAAGTTGTATTTTAAAACGTGAAAGCAAGCTTCAAATTTTGCAAGATAAAAAGGCCAGAAAATAAATGAATTCATAAGTAAATAAATAAACTGTCATGTCTCGAAAACTAAAGGTGATCTACTTGGCCATAGGCCATCTAGGTTAACTCACCCACGAGCATGCTGAATAGTGGCCTTTACCACTGCCAGCTAGAGACTGCTCTTTCTGTTATAGAAACATTGCTATTTAAAACCTACTAAGTACAGAAGAAGAGAGATAAAAAAAAAAAAAAAATCTGATTCTTGTAAACTGTCACATCCTGGCTCCGGGCGCCATCCTCCACGGCTGTCGACGTGCGATGTACACTTCCCAAGCTCTCAACGACGACTCACCTCATAACAAAGTTATATCTTCTTCATAGACAGCCCGCTCGAACACGTGGATAAAAAATATTTCGTCGAAAGTACTTCACATCATTGTAAACAGTCGCACGAACAAGAGCAACGCGTATCACACAAACAAGACACTCGCGTCACCTCAGGCCGGCCAACCTATGTAGTTACAAGGCTAAACTCCCCGGGGTGTGGTCCGCCGTGAGGACACAAAGACAAGAGACGAGGAATGTGAAAGGGATCGAGAGATTAGACAGTTGGTAACAGTGGGACTAGACTCAGAGGTGGTGCGAAAAGGGGGGGGGGAAGAGAGGACGGATGTGAACACAGCGTCCAAGGCAAGGGGAAGGGAAGGAAGACAAAAGAGAGGCTGGGAATGGGAGGGGAAGAGTGGAATGATGCCTGGCGTGAACAGTTACGTAATCATGCTGGTCTGGTACTTACATGGTAATCATCACCTGCCTACTAGTAGAACTGCTGTCACATGCACCAGCTGACCGGTGGCTAACCCAGCTTCAGTGAACTATGCTCTGACAAATACTAACGTCATTTTAAAGTGAAGTGCGAAGCATAATACCACGTGCAAAGGTCTCAGATGGCAAAGTTGCACAATAACTATGATAAACAGTTGCTTCAAACAATGTTAAAAATGATGTCATCTACCTTCTCGCTAAACGACTCGTTACAAACAACTCTGACTAACAATGACGTGATAATTAAGACACCTCATCAGAGTGAGATACAAAAATAAAGCTGCTTAAATGACCGTAGGTTGGTCCAAACGAGAGAAGAAAAAAAAAAAAGCAATACATCAATAAGTTAATATTCAAGCGGAAAACATAAGAGATCTTAAGAAAAAAATAATACTCAATAAAATTTGTCATGTAAAAAAAAACTGTCGCGACAATATTGCTGGTGCTAAATATTTTGTGACAAAAGTTATTACAGACTCAGTGTTTCTAAAACAAGCACTTGGATTCCTCAATCCGTTGGGGAGAAAGTCTTAGAGGAGCTGTCGAAACCTAGGAAAGTATCAAAATCATTATCTATGGATATTCCAGACGATCATCTTGCTGATTAATGGAAATGCCTACAGTTAGGAAATGAACCATCAGAGAGTGAAGCGGCATCATCACGTATTGATAGTTACTGGGCTTATTTCATAAGACTGAAGAAATTGGATGGTTCACCAAGATTTCCTCTTGTATCCAAAGTAATTAAAGCTGCACTTAGTTTGTCTCATGGTAATGCAGATATTGAACAAAGATTCTCCATCTCAAAAAATTTTCTTACAGAGGAAAAAACACAGATGTCGTGTAGGTCCTTCAGTATCCTCGTGGTAAAGGATGCATTGATGTTTTATAACAGTAAACCGTATCGTGGTCCTATTACTAAGAAACTATTAACTTTGGGTCAAAATGCTCATAAACACCACAAGGCTTATCTTGAAGAACAGATAGTAACCAGAGAGAAAGAAGCAATGCTGAAGGAAGATGAAATTGCAAAGAAAAAAGAAGAGAAAGAATGGTTAAAAAATCCAAGAACCATGTAAAAATATATTGAGGAGATTGAAAGTACACTTTCAGAAAAGAAGAGGAAACTTACTGAGACCAGAGAATCTGCCAACTCTTTGCTTAGTGAAGTCACAGAATGTCTTAGGAAGGCTCTGAAGAAAGGTGACCTTAAGGAAGCTCGAGTTGCTCAAGGAATGTTGTAGGTGTTGTGTCTTTGAAGAAGGAAGAAAGCAAAGAAGATAAAGTTATTCAGACGCTTCAAAAACTTTTCGAAAGAAGACAAACAATCTCATTACTACATTCTTTACTGCTCATTCTAAAAAGCGTTGAACATTACAATGGCTGTTTAGCACAATAAGTTGTCTGTTTCCTTTTTATATTTTTGTTTTAAATAATGTGTTTAAATGTTTAGTGAATACTTGTGTTTGATATACTAATGATTGAAAATTTTGCTTAAGTTATATGTTTTATTTTGTTGTAAGTATTTAAAAACTTTTTTAAATCATATGAGTTATGTTGCTGTATGTTTCATGTTCTCGGTGCTTGTGAAATTAAAATTAATAATGATGTCTAATTGTAGCTTAAACTCCACATATTTTTGTAGTGATTCTAAAATAAGACATATTTTCAGTTTTCATTAAATTTTCAAGTTATGTAACAAGCCTGTTTCTAAAATTATGTGTGCAATATTTGTGGCCTTAATTGGTACATTTGTTGCAGGATACTTAAAAAATTTGTTACAAATTGTCTTTTTTTAAAGGCAGATGTCACGCCTATCCCTGCTGATACAATAGCTTGATAAACAACAGCTTGATAAACAACAGCTTCAAAGGAGATTTATGTATTAAAAAAAATGTTTAGTCAGAAATTTTTTAGTATTGCACTCCCTCACCGGTCCCCAAAATATAATATAACTGGGGCCACAATGGCAGAATGGTCAGACCATTCGCCTCCCACCAAGGCGATCAGGGTTGAATTCCGGCGGGGTTGGTCCCCAGATTTTGGCATGTGGGAATCATGCTGGATGATGCTATTGTCGGTGGGTTTTCTCTGAGATTTCCCATTTCCCGTGCCCCTTCATTCCGACGTTGCTCTATATGACCTCATGTTACCCCTCACCGTTGCTAAAGACCTTGATATTAAGTGCTGACCAAAATCTCTCACTCAGTCACTCACTCATAATGTAACTTACAGCATTTTTTAGCCAAAAGAAATATTACTAGTAACTACATGAACAATAAATATGTGTATACTTTCTTATAGTGTAGCACATTACACCCTCAGTGTTTTCATGATAAAATCTTGTTACTTGGAGCATGCAATTTTCGTATCGACCATATTTTTCTTACATGTGACCAAAAGTGATGTTGATTGAGGTCTGATTTTAATGTTACCTGTTTACAGGTGAGTCCGGCGAGGTTCCGATAAATCTGCATGCGACCTTGCCGATCTGGGTGTACGTGATTGGTGCCATAGCGGCTGCTGTTCTCTGCCTTTTTATCGTGCTGATCTGTTTCTTCTTGTGTAAGTACTGTAAGTAGATGTCTCTTATATACTATACTGTGTTCTTAACATAAGCAACAATAGTAATGAGTAATATGTATATGATTATGAGCCTCCTGACTGTTGTGAACAATTTGTCCATTTAAAATTGTGTGTAGTTGTTAGCAGACGTGATCCTAGCTCCTTGCAGGGTCCTGGGCAATAATTCTTCGTGGTGCCCTTTGCAACATTAGCAGCCAAATACTACAGTAAACTCATGATTATTCGTGTTAATTAATGTAGGGCAATGCATGGATAGTTGGGAAACACAGATTATTTATCAGAAAAAAACCCATTTACGAAGAAAGAAAAGAATTAAGGTGTTTATTGACCAGTCACTCGAACACTGTAACAATTTATGGTTTTTCCTACAAATATTTCATTTACTCATCTGTAATTTTCCAAAATAATTAAAAATATGTCTTAGGGTGCTTGGTAAACATGAGAAAAAGTAACGTTAAATCTTGTTAATAGATTCTTTTGCAATAGAGTTGACATTCTTATGTTCCAAAAAGCTATTTTTATAAATTTTTACTGTGCAAAACACAATGCCACATGGATAATCCAATAACCGGTTAATGTGTGCACGGATAATCAGGAGTTTATTGTATATCAAAAACTATCTGTGTATACTACGTATATGTACAGTATTCTAAATTTTTCTATAATATGTAGATAACAAATTTCACTTCATCAGTGTTATCGCTAACTGCAGTCAATATTACCAAAAGTGGAAGGGAAAAGAAATGTACCATACCAAATAGTATAACAACAAAAACAAAATTCTTTGCACAAAGAAGTTAACCTGAAATGTTATTTTATGACCTAAAAACTGTTCTACTGTTTTGTTGCAAGAAAAACAGTTCCGGTATACTGCCATGTAATTGACTGTGAGCAGGGAGTGGGAAGAAATAAAATTTGCGGAGGTTTACAATATCAGTCAGCAAGGTCGTTAATGAATTCAGCGACAGGGTCAAACAAGAACAGCGTAGTATCCAATGTTAGTGAAATACAGTACAGTGTTTGTGACAAAGCTCTCGAAATTAAAACCAGAAAGTGTTGTAACAATTTAACACCTTGCTTCAGGCCACCAATGCTTTTAAATAGCCTTCAGCATTTTATATGTCCTTATCATACCTAGTTAGCATGTACTCTGGTTTCGAGTTGCCTGTAAAAGTATTATTTCTGCCACTCATTTAATGAAAATGCAGCTGTGGGAATTTTGTTGTTACATACCTTTGAGCACTGGACCCTGTGTGGTTGCCTGGTTTGCTCCTGCCTGGAACATGTTTGGGTTTACTTGTGAACATAGAAAAAATAGTAGGTATTGATTGGCTATCACAATGTACTTGTCAAGCATTTTTTTTTTTATTAATAACACCCATTCCATATTTATAAAAACTCAAAAACAATGTACAGTATCATGTGGCCATTTCTGTAATGTCATAATCCGGTACACATATAGAAAGGTTTAGTGTATAGCAGTCTGCAGTGTTATGTGTGTTCTGATATGTAGGACGTTATATTGTGTTGTAGATTTTATGTCACAAAGAAAAATTTTACATAGTATATATTTGTTACCTTTCGAAAGTTGGGAAAAAAAAAAACTACGGAAGTATTTTGAAGCTATGCTGTGATATATGAATGTTTCTGCAACATTGATTTAATTTTGTTGCTAAAACCTAGGTAATGAGCATTCAACAAATACATACTGTAGTTTAAATTAAATTTTAGCACTACTTGGTAAAACGTTTGAAACATTGACTATATGCCTCCAATGCTAACTTACTCAGAATGTCATTTTTTAATCTTTAATGTAGTTGTATTTATTTACATAAACCATTGCTCAAGTTACCACTTTCAGTTGGAGGCTAAAATTATGTAATTATTATTCAGTAGTGCTGGTAAAGACATTTATGAAAGTACAGTACAGTATACCTATACTAAAATTCAAACTGTAAAATTGAGTTTGTTGAGTATTTTAGTCTACTATTATTATTTTTTCTAATTTTTTTTAAGCTGCATATGTAATGACGTACAGTACATAGTTTGTTCCTCTAATTGTTGCACAATTTTCTAATGTAATGTTGGCTACTTATCCTAGTCAAGATTGGTTTGGTATACGTACATAATTTAGTAGTCTTAACTGTAATTAACATGTGTAAGAAGCATTTTAAAGAAACATAAGTTAATAGAAAACAAGTATGGTAACATCAGTCACCACAGTATGTGAAAATACAAACTTATACATATTTTTTTCTTGTAAAATTTTGTATGATTACTATTTTAAAGCAGGTGTGTTACTGATATCATAAAAATGTTTTGTGGCAACTGGAAATTGTGAGTTTTTTTATTAGAAATTCTGTAGTTGCTTACACACAGATAGTAAATTTTTGGTGAATTGTCTGTCTGTGGTCATAAGTCTTTCATAGGCTGTTATCATAAAGTGAATAGGCACATGAATAAAAGGTTACACAGTACATATAAGTTTATGTTTCCATTTTGGAAGATGACGTGGACCAATTAAAAGCCTTGGCTGCTATTTTTAACCAAATTATTTTACTCCACTTAAATAAATGAAAATGTTTAAAGGTAAGAATCTTTTAAATGACTTGCTTTTCTGAGTATTTTATTTTTTATTCAAGGATCCCAATGGTTTGGATCTGTAGTTCTTTAAATTTAATAATAGCCTTAAACATTCTGATTTGTTTGTTAGAATTACAATATTTTTATCTATGCGCTCTTTACGATTTGAGCTATTTAGTTGATTTTATGATACAATTCCCGTTTTGGCTAGCCCTGAAAAATAAATACAGTTCTACTATCATGAAAAAACATTTCTAAAATTTAATCGTTGTACGACTGTTGTCAGAATATGGCTCTTTAAGTTTATGTTTTTCGTTACCTTTGCTTACCTATTTTATTTTACATGCAGGTACAGTATTTAAGTTAATTGTTCACTTACAGTCCTTTATTGAATTTGCCATACATAGTCCATAAAGTAATTTAATTTCCATCAGACAACTACAGTTGTAACATAGTTTTTTTTTTCCCACGTTACAGTTTGGAGGCTCAAAATCACACTGATAAAATTTGTATGTTCAAATAGAAATGCCATTTTTATGAGCAGTATTGTTTCTCTCATCATTTTGTTAATGTTACAGCACATGAAAATGCATATTGATTACATTATTCAATTCGATAACATGGATTTTGAGTTTAAAAAATCAATTGTGTTAGAATATTTCCTGAGACATTTTTATTATAACGTCATTATGTTTCATAGTATTTTACTGCTCATGAAGAAAAATTAGCATAGTTACAAAAACTGTTGTGTTCGATGTGATTAGTTGTACATTATCATTTAGCCTTTGTTAATTAGTGCTAGTTATTGATGGTTAGGGTACTGAAGTCTTGATAAATGTACAAATTAATGGTTACATAAATGTTACTTTGCATCAAAGAAAGTTATTGAATAAATAAAAGTTATATTATGTTTATGCCCAGAAACAAAATTTGGTGCTTCAAAATTCCCACGTAATCTGCAAAAATATCCATTTGAAATGTATGTTTTTAATTTTTGTTGTTCCCTTTGTTTGGGTTTATTGTCATAATTTACTCTCATATGCGTAGTTCTGTTGTAACTCGTTTCATTCTTCTGCTATTAGTATCTGTTTTGTGGCATCATTTCATCTTATTTTTTTCTTGAGTGTCATCAGGACTAATTTCTTACATGCTGTACGTGTATCAGTATTATACAGTTTTTACTCTTTACTTTACAAAGTACCTACATATGTTCAACTAAGATCTTACTGAAGACTATTGCCAACATTTTTTTTTGTAGGGATTTATATTTACATTTTTCGTCTGCATTCCATGGTATTTATTAGAGGCATTCAGTATTCAAGTGAATTGCTTTACAGGGAAGCCTGGTGCAATGTTGTATTTCCAATTAACAAACTGTAAACTAACATAGTCTGTCTGAGGAATGTTTTGAACACATTTCAATGTCTGTCATAGATACCGCAGTGTTATTGTCAGTCTCAAGCAACTATTGTTATTTTGACATAGAAGATTCCTAATGAGATTGTAAATATTTTGTCATGGAAGTGTTATAATGTGTTTTTCTAATCCTTTGGTTTCTCTTTGCCATAATCGTACTATTGCCACTTGATATGTTCAGAATCTAATCTATAGCTTCTCAACTGTGTCCTTCAGGATGAGGCTTTGTACACATGTACTGTTATTCTTTGTCTCAGTTTCCTGCATAGTATGTCATACCAAGACTGAAATACATTACAAATTTAGAAAATAACTGTAGTGTGACTATGCGGAGTAAGTAAAGGGAAATACTTGTAAATTAACACAATGTTATCCAATTGTGATTTAAAAATGGAAGTTACTGTACATTTATTTAGTGGAGATTTACTTATTGGTTACACTGCTGTGCTTCATTTACTGGTTTTAAAACTTTGGAACAAGTACAGTAGTACGGTACATAGCACAGTAGCTGTTCTGCCCATTTGCCTTCAGTATCCATTTTAGAGTTAAGTGGTTCTGTGTTGTGAATGGCTTGTGATGTTCTGTGTTTTCTTTTTTAATTTTATGTTTGAAGTTGCAGCTTCATATTGCATGCTCATTTATTTCAAATTACAATGCTGTTAGGTGTTATATAGCAGGCAAAATACATACGTAATCATGTGGACTTAATGTTCGTAACAAGATGTTGTATTATTCCCATCTTTGTGTTTTTAATGAGTGTTGAATATTTGTGAACTGTTCATGTTTATGGGCTCAAAATGCTCAACGGTTGTTTTGAAATTCTTGGCATTTGTTGTAGAAATTTCTAGTTGATAGTCATCCAAGATATTTATGTCATTATAAGTGGTTGGCATTGCTATTTGAACTATATGGCTTTAAATGCATTTGCAGTTTGTATAGTGGACCAGTTAGAAGAAAATTGTGACAAGATATTTAAAGCATTTATATATACTTATACATTGATACTTTTATAACATATACTAATATCTTATGCATATCCTAAACTGTGGTAAGAAATTAAATATAAATATATTTTCATGCAGAAGAATCTATTTATTCCTCTATTTGAGAAAAGTGTTTAAAAAATTTTTAAATACAGAAATATTTGTTTCGTTTTAGTGCTTATCATGAAATTATCTGTAACATGAGGGCACATACGAAGTTATTTGTACAATTTGTAACTTGAGCACAAATAAATATGATCACTGTGAAAATTGAATTTATTTCAATAATTGGTTCCAAGTAAAATCCCACAAATATGTTATTTCAGCTTATAACAATAATTGTATTTAAGGAATCATAACTTCACAAACTTAATTAAACTGCTAATAGTACTTAAAAGCATTGTTCAATTAGTCACCAGAGTTTTTATTTTGCATGAGTTTTTTGTATTGTTTGCTGTTTTTTGTACAGTTTTATTTTCATTAATGATTGTATTTCTTTAATTTCAGATGAGGTGTACTACTTTAAAACCTAAAAACATTTATGTTTTACAAACTAGGCTGTTCGTATTGAAATTAAATTGAGGATAGTTTTGTATGTGTAGTTGATTACATCCAGAAAGTTCCCATATGCAATTTTTTTTTGCAAACATGAAAATTTGGTATTTCTTCATTTTGAAAATGAGAGATATTCAGTCACCATCTTTTGGTGATACATACTACTTTTCTTCAGTAGTCTGTCATAAAGATATAATGCACTATATTTTTGTATGTTTATGTATTGGTTTTGTGTGAGTTATGATTTCATCTCATAACTGGCCCGTGAGGGTGCTGTCTACCCTAGAGCTGTGAAGGGAGCCATGATGGGAAGTTTACATGTTAGTTAATGTTAGTTGGGGCTCTTAACTCTTCTGTTATGTAGATTCTGTTGAATCTACCATACCATCGCTGGTCACTGTGTTGCACTATTGCTATAGGATCTTTTATGATTTTCTTATTGGCTTGTAAACTGGTAGCAAATAAATACTTTCCTGTCCGAAGGCACACTCCAAAACACCTAGTCGTAATTGTTTTTCTACATTTGAATTCCGGTAGCAACAATATTTTCTTCTTCTTAATGCAGATAATGGGTTATCATCCAAAAGCTGAATTGTATAAGAAGGTTGAGCTCCACCTTTTGTAAATAAACATGTAAATACCTGTCAGCTGTGTACTAGGTACTAGGTAGTGCCCGTAAGGCTAGGCTTCACACATACTGGATTGTTAATTATGTTATTATCTACATTTTTTAAAAATTCTTTGAAGAAAAATGTTAAAATTGGGATTATTGCAGAAATTTCGTGTATTTCGTGCTACAGTATCCAAATACAGGTACAATTATGCTGTAATTAGTCAAGCAAATTTATTTGTTTTCATAATTTGTATGACTGATTGCAGTTTAATTATACATTAAAGTGGTAAGTTGTTGTGGCTGTTCTGTAATGAAAGCTAAAAACAAGTTCTTCTTTAGCCACTAATCACAATTACTCATTTTGTTTTACAAAAGTTTTTAATAATAATTTGAAAAAATTAAATACAGGTAATCTAACCGAACAGTTGAAGTCTAGCCTTAAACATAGTAAAAAAATACACAACTATTATCTGTAATGTTTTAATAAAAATAATAATTTATGTACTATGTAGAACATTGTCAGGATATAAGCTGCGCAAATTTCTAGCCACTTACCTCTAGGGCTAATAATTTTCTGTTGTTACAACAATACACGTACATAATTTAAATTGTAAGAATTAAATTATTTTACTGTGTTATTCCTAGAAAACACATGTTCATGAAATGTGCCTCAGCCGTGCATTATCTTACAAAATGTCCTGATCATAAGTTGTAACTAATGTCAAAGCAGGAAATACCACCACCAATAACTTTGTTATTTACTATCATACTCAACCATTGGTGTGGCTTCAAAGAGAAAGAAGAAACACCAGCTTCCAATACCAACTTCAAAATATTTAAAAATTGTTTAATGTATAAAATGAAAAATTTGAAAGAGTAACAACTGATGTAGACATTATTTTTTATCTTTTTGCTTAACAAACTTAATTGATCTTTTGGAGAAAAATTATATTAAAGCTATTTACACTCTGTTTGTAGTTTTACAAGAAATACTTTATGTAATATTCCCCTGCCTCCCCCCCCCCCCCAAAAATATTGAATGTGTTCCTCCAAAACTTTTGAGTAATACTAATACCACACGTGTAAACCTAACACTGTGAACACCAATTAAAGTTTTAAGTCAAATGAGCATTGCTTATCTTGATAATTTATGGATTGGTATATTCATAAATAGGAGGAGGATTCTTGAGCATTGAAAATCTTCTAAAATCATAGTGTAAAATATTGTACTACTAATCTCTAAATAGATGCAGAATGTTACAATTCTTGTACTTCTTGCATGGCTCAGTAATTTCTGTGCTCTGTGTCACCTTCTGGATTATGAATACAATCTACGGAAATTTTTCCTACACATAAGAGTTGATACATAGTTGATTTCCATACTTTGCACTTCAACAGCCGTGTAGACAGGGCAACTTAACTGGTGCAGAATTGTGTCATGTCACGTTTTCCTTGTTTCAAGATGCAAGGGCTGGGGGTTCATTGACCACAAACTTCAGATTATACATTCATGAGAAAATACTATTGCTTGTCAGTTAACTTTTTTAATGTCAAATTTCAGTTACTTCCCATTAATTATGAAGTATTGTTTCCATCCAGATGTCAAGTCAGTTGTTATGCTACAATTTGTAATATCACATTATAGACAATATCAATTAATTATCTGTTATTAATGTATATTTACAGAATTGCTTCAAGATTTATGTGTCATTTGTTCATTGGAAGCTGTGTGCTTAAAGTGACAAATATTTGGGAATAAAGAAAGCTACAATAAGTATTCTAGTTTGTGATTAGTGAGGAATGCAAAAATAATTGACAAATTATAAGACTTAGTATCATGTATACGTATTACGTATAAGTTAAACTAAACCCTTTTAATTCTGTATGCCATTCCAAATGAATGTTGCTGAATTGTTGAAAAGCTACAGTTTAATGGTAACATGGGTCAAGAACAAGTAAGCAAAGAGGAAAAAAGGCCAGTATTAGATGTTGTCAGCAAATTTATAACATATTGTATTTAGAATATCGAAAAATAACTACGGTACTTGTAGCTTGTGTATTCAAGTAGATGACACAAAAAAAATTGTAGTACAAAGTAATACAAAAAAAAATAGACTACTAATGTAAAAATGGTGTTCGAAAATGGTGGTAAAAATGAATGTGATCAACAAGCACAACACAAACAAAGTAGAGCCAGAGGAATATTTATACATAGACAGCACAGTGAAGATAATAAAAGGCGAAAATTGCACGCTACCTTTGATGACAGAGGATACAAAGTTTCGGGAACTGGTATCGCTCAGCTAAAAGCAGTGCAGTAATCCCCTGTTTGGTTATGCAGCTTTTGATGGACATATTTGTATGCTATTGTAACAGCTTGTTTACTATTGTTTTATAAAGTTTTGTTTAGTAATTTATTTGCATCTACGTAATTCACTCTCTGTTTAACTAAGTTTGAACTTCAGTCTTCGTAGCTGAGTAACTTAAAATGAACACTAACATCTCATGAAGTCAAAGCCATCAAAACATTCAAAAACAACTCAAACTTTTGACAATCATATTTTGCAGTAAACTGCATCAACACCTCTCTAAATGTATGTTAAACTTTCAAAGTTCACAGCATTTTTCTCAATAAAAGACCCTGGCCGTTTTGTTTTCGTAGGCCGAACATTATACATGCAGTCGTCTCTGTGTACATTTTCCACATTGTGGCTTATTGGTGGTATCTTACAAAGTATTTCTTAATCCACTACTACAGCAAAACTTTGATTTTACATTTATAGAGTGCAACATTGATTTTATAACACTACTACATCTATTTGACATCGTTATTTAACAGACTTATTTTTAAGAAAGCAATAATTTTACATGTGACTTGGGGACAGTATGAACTCTTAATTTTCACATTTCATAACCAAAATTTTTTTTGAGAAACTAGAGAAAGAAGCATTTCACAAACCAAATATTCTACCTAAGTCTAGCTACGACAAGTTTGTAGTTCATTTCTCACTAAAAAAACATTGGATTTCTTAAATTTACTCAGACCATATTTACAGTTTATGTACGTAACAAAACTTTGGGCAAATTTTCTTTTAGCTGTTTTGGTTTTAAGAGAGAAAAAAAATACTACATGTGTAGGGCTTTGCAGAGAAAATATGATTTGGTGTCAAACAATTTCTTAGTTATTTCAATGCAAAGGTACAAAGTTATCTTGAGAACATATTGATTAAATTGTTATTGAGTCAGTTATGTGTTTAATTATTTACATTAATTGTGTTTAGCTATTCATTTTTGAGTAGGAACAATGTAGGTTGTTCTTTTCTGGAGGATACATATGTACTAAACTTATATGTTAATTTTTGATAGCTTTTTGAGTTTGTCAAAGGATGTTATCAAGTTATGCTACAAATATGCTCAGAGGTATTTGTGAAGTGTCTGAATTCAGTGTGAATTTGTTAAAATAATAAAAAAATATGTAAGCAATGACTGACATGTTTACAATGTCATACATTAAAAAATTTTTTCTATAAATAGCAGCAGTCACAAGGTTAACACTTTAGGTATTATGTTTAATTTTGTGTCAGTGACATGTATTGCATTTCATTGACTAAGGACCATTATCTAACATACTACTCACTTAGTATTTGTAATCTTTGGGGAGGGGGGATACTGTATAAAAAGGAAGATGAACCACAAGTTTGCCAGCAATGAGTTGACCTCGTACGTATGTACACTACTACTGCAGAAGTTTTTTGCTTTGCCATTCTTTTGTATTGTGCGTTACTTTGTTAACATATGCATTGTCAATTAAGTCAGACATTTCATTCTACATAAATAAAAGAAGAAAATTATGGGAAGTTCAATTTCAGTTTCAATTTGTTAGTCTCTGTAATTACACAACATATGCATCTGAGTTGTCAAGCAATACAGTACATAGGTAAAATTAAACACAACAATCATAATAAGAAGGAATTTCAAAATTAAATACATGAAGTACAATACATATTATAACAGTTATAATGGTCACATAAAAAATTATAAATACACAAAGTTGGTAGTATTCCTCAACATTATACAGAACCTTTTCTATAAGATTATTTTTATGCAATTTGTAACAAGATTTTTTTGTTTGTTTTTAAGTTAAACATTTAGGCATTTATTTTGGTAAGGGCATTTTCAACCAACTAACAGTAGTTTGGAAGTTAACTTTTTGAGTATGTACAGTAAAAGATGTACATACTGTACGCTGTGTTGAAATACTTTTATTTTCATATTTGCTAACATGTGGCTGAAAGCTACAAATTTGTTGGAAGAAAAAAATAACAGTTAAAAGTCTTATTTGTCATACATATTTTATTGAAACAACAGAGAAAACTAATTCCACAAAACAATTAAATTAAAAAGTTTCTATGTTCAAATAATCTAAATAAATAAATATATGAGTAAATAAATGTATATACAGTATTTGTACTCCACATAAAATACAAAAAGAAAACTTTGACAGGCATCTTTATAGATCTAGGTGAATATTTTAATCTCTTCTCTATATAAAAGAGAACTCTGAATGACTGACTGACATACAAACTGCAGCCCAAACCACTGGACCTATAATCGTGAAATGTTTTGTGTGTGTTCCCCTCAGGTCGTAGACAAGCACTAAGAGAGGATTTTTCGAAATTAGACTCTTAAGGGGGTGAAAAGGGGTGAAATGTATTTCCGTAGAAATGTCGATAGGGCTCGAACCCAACAGCCTTTACCGTAATTATGATTTTTACTTTAATAGGACACACATAAAAATGCATATTAGCAAATTTAAGGATTTTTCAAAATTCAACATTTAAGGGGGTGAAAAGACCTTAAATGTGTTTCTAATTAACTATCAATATCTATTGAATACTTCGAGATAGAGAGTTTGTTTTCTCTTCAAAATGTTGCTTATTACAATTCCCAAAAAAAGTTTTAGCATTTTTTGAAATTCGAATCCCAAGCAGTAAAAAGGGGCAAATTGTATTTTTTATGAATCATCTAGTATATCAGTGAAATACTGTTGACTATCATCGTGATTTTTACTTCAATTGGTTACGTATACAAATGTCTATGACAGGACTCCAAGCTGTTCAGAAATTCTTTAGTTAAGGGTGTGAAAATATGTTAATTATGTTTTCGATTATTCTTCCATGTCTATTGAACAAATAGAGTTATAGACGTGCTCTTAGTTTGCTTTAGAATGATTCTTTTAAAATATCCGAAGTACCATTAAAATAAATTTTGCGAATTCGGCCCCAAAGAGGTTAAAAAAGGGTAAAATATGTTTTTGATTCACGAAAAAAAATATATATATATATAGTTCCCATTGGTTTTTATGTAACGACATGATTTTTGTTTAAAAGTGATGCTTACTCAAATACCTGAAAAGTTATTTCACGAATTTTCAAAATTTTCCACCTAAGGAGGTGAAAAAAGGTGAAAATTGGTGACGTATGTTTTCAATTAATCGTCTCTATATCTTGAGCTCAGCGGGCTATTGTCGTGTTTTATCACGTACACAAGACACCAATAGAGTATTCTATAACATGATTCAAGGGTTTTTCGAAATTCACTCTCTTAGGAGGTGAAAAGACCTGTAATGTGTTTTTAATAAATCCTCCATATCTATTGAACCCGTTGATATATAAAGTTAATTTTTGCTTCAGGATGATGATTACACAAATATTCGCAAAACCATTCTAATATTTTTCGAAGTTCGAACTCTCTGTACTGTGCGCAAGGGTCATAGTGTATTTTTTAATGAATGATCAATTTTGATTCGACTGAATGGGCTACTGTTGTGGTTTGCACTTTAAAATTAGATACTTATACGAATGTCTAAGATGTGAAACTAACATATTTTGAAATTTGATGCCCAAAAGGGTGAAAAAAGCATAAATTTTGTTTTCCATCAACCCATTATAACCAACCAGCAGAAATATTGAGGTGTTGTTCATGTCAGAGTGATGCTTACGTAAGTATTTAAACATTTATATGTAAGTTTTTTTTTACTTTATAAGATAACATGACTATCAAGAATAAAACTAAGTTTGTAAACTTTCAAGGCAGATAATCTGAGAAGCAAGTACGACCAGTGAGTAATAAATAGAGTTTCATTCTTCCGTAAGCTATCGAGATGTGGTGTAGTACAACCTCTATGAGCCCAAAACATGAATATTTAATTTTTAAATTAAATTTGTTTATATGAATTATTTTGACGTTACTTGACGCAGTTGTTTGTAGCTCAGGTCTACATTTCGGGAGGTTCTGGGCTCGTATTCCGTTAAAAGCTGCGTGCGAACGTTCAATTCTGACACACGAAAACTTCAAGGCAAATCAAATTGGTGCACTTTGCATGTAGTCGAAATTGGGGTAAAATGGATTATGCAGTTCACTTTCCACTTGTGTTCCTTAACAACATCAGCTCACATATAGCATTTCACTAATCTCAAGGTTGGGGCAACGTTTCCACGAAATCTTTTCCTACCAAAACCTTCTAATGGCGTTAAACTTTGAGTGAATATTTTGAAAATATGTAACTGAGGGCACCATCACCAATGGCTGTGCACAGGATAAATTAGACATTTTTTATTTGATCAACATCTTACGTTTAAGAGTCTATAACTACCCCACAACGTCAACTTTGCAGTACTATAAATAAGGTCCAGGTGAAATCGCTGTTAGTGGCAGGGACAAACTAACACTGATTTTCATGTGGACAGCTATAGCTACTTATCCTGCTGCAGAGTTAGTTCAACTAGCATCTTTGTCATTTTAACACTTGATGACTGAAGTATTGATCTGGTGTACATAGAGGTTTTTCAATTAAAGTTTTATTATCAGTTTTGAATAATACCCGTGCGCAAAGCCACGCGGGACTGCTAGTACTAAAATAAATGTGATTTTTGGCTCATAAATGTATGATTCTCTTTGCAGTTGATGATTTGGAAGTTCACTCATTTAATATCATGCACAGGATAAAAGACTGTCATGCAGGTCTTTTAGTTTCTGTTGTAGTGTAACTATAAAGTTGTGAATTTAGTTTCTTGTATGTTTGGGTGTTGAAAGTTGGAATAATGTTGACACCTTGTACAACTATTTGGTCAGCTTGCTACATCACAAGATCTGTTCAGTAGGCTGATTCTCTGTAATGTAGACTGCTCCTAGAAGTGGTCAAGTTGTCATGAAAGCAGATGCTCACAACTTAGTTCAAGTGAAAAGTAAAGTTTTCCACTGGTGGGTTTAGGAGCATGACATTTTTCACAGGAGCTCCTTACTTAATGTAAGTGAGCACTAAGGAAGGATTTTGAAAAATTCATCCCCAAAGAGAGTTGAATAGGGGATGTGAGTTTGTGCTATGGAAGCTCTTCATTTTTTAAACTGAAATATGGAAATTGGTGTTTGGACTTTTGTTTATAAATTAATGTCAGTTGTACCTGCATTTTTACAAATTCATCCCTTAGAGGGTAAGATAAGGGACAAAAGTTTGTATTGGAAGTACATACATAATTTTTAAAGTTGGGAACAGTGAATTTTATATTTAGGCTCTTGAAGAACTTCGAAAGTAAGTACCAAATTTTGACAGGTTTAAGAGTTGGTTTATTAAATAAAGGTTGGTTTACTAAAAGATAAATGTCATCGATCGACCTGAAAATAAAAGTACGAAACACACAAAGAAACCAACAGGGGAGAAACAGATTCAGAAATATTTAGAATATGTTGAAATTCATGTATGCAACAAGTATTGAAGTATTTACTTTAAAAAATATTCCTATTACAAAAAGGTTTAGATTTTTTTTTTTTTTTTTGTAAACTGAAGATCAAATACTTTTCAAAATTATTATGTACTTTGAATATGTGACAGTATTTCTGGTATATTCTGTGAATCAAGGATGGATTGGCTCCAAAGTATGGACTCAAAATGTGGTGTAACTTGAAGTCCTGTAGCTGATTCTTCAATGTGTGCAGTTTAATTTTTCTTTGTAGGGTTACACTGATAGTTTGTTGTTTCTGTTGTCTTTATTTGTTCATGCAAAACAAATTCCTTGACACCACGAAAAGATTAAAAAGAGGGCATGGGTAGAGCAGGTTACCCAAAAACTCATTAACGTTTGAAAAACTCAGATGTTTTGAGGTGTCCCAGATGGGAAATCCCACCGGGCACAAAGCTAGTAGAACATGATTGTGTGATTGTGCATCATATACAATTTAGCATGTTACATGAAAAATAACCAGTCAGAGAATTTACATAACAGTATATGTATAAACTAAAATCACTTGTTTGTTACTTTGTGTAAGTCTGGCAGCTAATGCAGTACATGTGCACTGTATGAAATATTCCTAAACCTCACTCCAGGCAGTAGTGGGCTCAGTTACAGGTCTCTAGCTTTAGTTCATTTGATTCCCAGTACCATACTGACCATGATACCGTGATTAATAATAATGTGAGGTTTTATTTAACAGGTGTTAAAAACTAAATGTTTTAGGTACAGCTGCGAAAAATTTTATTACAGTATATTATATGTACGCATGTATTGTAAGACTGCATCTAAGACATATAACCCTGTCCCCAGAAAACTATTGAACACATATGTAGTTGTAATATACTGCGGAATATTATTATTTCATGTTTCCTTCTAGCATAGGTGGTTAACTATTTAATAACTTTCATTTAGAATTTATAAACTGTTTATTTTAGAATGGTATTTAACAAGCTGTGTGTTAGTGTATTCTTTTTCCAAAAGTTTGGGTTTTACGTATTGCTTACTTTTACTCATCTAGGGCACGTGTGAAATGCTACTAAAATTTGTTCAGATTGCTGTAACCACCATGGTGTATGGGATCAGTGTAGGTTATTCGAGATAAAGTGAACACTAATACCTTTAAAAATAATACTAGCTGTTGCTGTATTGAATTTAACATTAACTATAATTGTCTTACTCCTTGTATAGTTGGCAGTGAATTACGTATTATAGTTTGCTGTATTTTCCTATTTTGATACAACAGTACTGAAACAAAAACAACTGAAATTAACATACTTGTATTTTATGTGATTAATAACATTCTTTTTTATCAAACTGTATGTGTTCCTACAGACTTCACAATTTATCTAACGCATAAATAATAAAAGACGTGTCCAAAGAGGTTAGACATTTCCCGTAGTTAGCCTTTACATGCGGAAATAAATGAATTGGCTGAAAAAGAAATTTAACAGGGCTTTTTTGAGTGTTCACTTTATCCCGAATCGCCTATAAGTAAATTTTGATTAAATTTATTCAAATAGTGTTTTGAAACACTTGAGGTGAGTGAAAAGTTGCTTTTGCTCTGTCCTTGCGGGAGTGACTTAGGGCTAGACGGGTCACATTCAATTTTTTCAGAAGTTTGATGCTGCACAGCACAACTAATATAAGTTAAAGACCTGTGCTTAGAGTCTACAGGTTATGTGAGTGTGAGGGAGACATGGTAGAGCTAGCTAAGTTGCAGTGACTCACTGATCGTCAGTTTTTTGTAAAAATTGTGTCTCCTTTCTTACATATGGTAGTTTATGCTTGTGAATTTACAGATATATGCATGCAGTCAATACCTTTGATCCAGACTTTTATGCACAGTAGTAAATTAGGCTCATATCCATTGTCACTGGCCTCCACAAAGCTATTAACATAATACAAATTACTGTGCATACATAAATTTAAATGTGCATTTGGACATAATTTTATCATTTACTATTTTTATATGCTGATGTTCACGCGTTTACAATGTTGCTTTTGTAATCACAAAACACTGTGCAGTCAATTTAAATACCTTTGCTCTGACCCATGTAGATGTTAGAATGAAACTGGGTTGTTGTACTAGTCTAATTTAATTTGAAAATAATGTGTGTATGCTGAAGGATGCCATCTGGTGAGGCTGCGAACTGTATGTAGAGTTTCAGTCGCATATCTCATGGTACAATCATTCAAAATGTTTTAATTTTGTCTTCATTCAAATAGCATTTAAGAGGTTTTTTAGTCAGACTGATAGGTTCTGTCTTTTAATTGTGTTTTTAGTGTTCCTTATATGAAGGTGAGAACAGCCAAAACAGAGATTTTCACTATAAATTTCTAGTGGGAAAACTCTGTTCTATAATGTTTAAACTACTCAACTGGCTCACAGCATTCCTTTGTCTTCACTATTATGTCATAAAATGATAGGGTTGCTGCTGAAAGTCGCATGAGGCTATCCAACCTAAAATTAGACTGTGACTGGTTCAGTATATTGCGCATAGAAATGGTGATGTATCCAATGCCTATTGACTGGATCAGTCGTACTACTCTGATGCTTCTCAGCCTTGGATTCACAAAATACAGTAGCCAAGATAGTACCCTTAAGAAAACAAATCATGTTGACTATCAATGTCATACATGTGATGGGGAAATGTTCAGTGCTAAAAAGAAAAGCACGAACAAATGTTATATGTAATTTGAACAAAAGTATTAGAATAAGCTCAAAATATGAATGCCAATGTGTATGTGACTCAAAGTGTACATGTCAATTATATTTATTTAAATATTTTAAAAAAATGTTAGTGGGACTTTTGTCTGTAGTTACTGTATCTTCAGTACTGTGGTACAATGATGGGAAATTTCTGCTGTTTTGTGGAATACTTACATAATAGTTCTTAATGTTCAATTTATGAAATTTATGTCTTGCTTTGAGTCTTAGTTGTAACCCAGTAAGATGTTACATGTAAGAATTTGACTATGTGTGCCTGTAAAAGAACAGTTGTCACGCAGCAAACCCTGCTGCTTGTTTTTATCTTCCGGCAGATAACTTGTACCAGCGTAAGAAGTTGGCAGTGCTGCGACGGCGAATGCTGAATACTGGCCCAGACCTCCAGTTGAATCGTATACGAGAAACCTCTGGCACCATGATGACAGAATACAACCCTAACTACGAGTTTGGTGGCGGCACGTACACTCTCAAGGACTTGAAGGACATTCCCCGCGAGAATTTGCGTCTTGTCAAGTGAGTACATGACATTTGGCTTGATAGAGATCATACACAATGTGTTGGTTTGGTACAATGAAGAAATTGTATTTTGTAAAGTTAGAAGTAAAATTTGCCTTATTTAATGTGTTTTAATGAGAAGTTTCCTATTGGTCAGTGTTATGCTCATACATGAACAGTATAGAAATTTTGCTAGTGCTCTTGTCTTTTTTAGATTACATGCTACCTGCTTCAGTGTAAAAATGGAAATAAAAAAATTATGTTGAGGTGGCTATAGTTTATTGAAAAAAGTTTAGAAACTGTTACTGATATAGGTTTTATTTCAATAGTCCTTAATGTTGTGGACTGGTTAGGTGCGACAAGGAGTTTGTTTTGGGCAGTTCCTGACCTTAGTACCAACTTGTTTGTGTTCCTTCTGCTGACACTGACTTCTGACTAGGTGAACGTAGGCACCTACTAAGTCCTTGAAGTATGACACGAAATGTGGGAAGAAATGGGTGTACCCCCGAGAAAATCGGCCAGCCAACTGAAACATGCACCACATTTCTCACATGAGAAAAATCAGTGTTCAACCCCTCTGAGAACTGAACCCAGATTGCCTTGGTGGGGGACGAGTGCTCTAGCCACAGCACCAGTTGCAGCCCCAGCACATCCTTTTGTTTATCAGTTAGACTAAACACTTGTTGGATTGCACTAAACATTGCTTACACATAGGGTGAGGAGGGGGTTGTGGGTTCTCATGCATCATTTGGGTCAGAGTGTCAGGCTTTTGGTCTAATACCTATGATGTTACACAAAATTTCGAACTAGTATCTACGTAATTGCAAGTGCCACCACCAGATTGTAATTTGTCTGCCCAGATGGTATGGAATATCAGTTATATTGTCCTAATACAGTTCATCCTTTACAGAAGTTTGCTTTTCAACAGTGAAAGCCAGCCTTTGTAGCGTAGTCAGTTATGCGCCGGTCTACGGTGTGAGAAGTCATGGTTTCGAATCCTGGCTTGAGCATGGCTGTTGTGTTGTCCCTTCACCTCACGTCACCCTCATTGGCTCTTACGACCTCGTGTTTAAAGTGCCGTGAAACTCACTTACCTTGCCTTCAACAGTGGAAAAGCATCATAAGATTTAGAGATATCTGAAGATCTCTTAGAATGCAGAAAGATGAACGTAGTGTCAAATGTACATGCAAAAATTATCTATAATTCCTTCCGCATGTCTTCTTGAACCTCTGGAAAGTGCATTACCCCAGTTGGTTGAGCATATTGCTATGGTGTAGTGGTGTTGTTATCACTGGGAATGGGGCACTATGTACAGTTCTAAAAAGAGTCATATTTCCAACTTGTTCTGTTTGCAGGGTACGAGTGTATGCGTCAGTAACACTGAAGTTATTATCTCTCAAAATTCCCTAACCAAAAACTCTTGATTTCATTGCATGATTGACACTGGGACCTACGGTCCCGAGTGGTCACATCACTCGACTCCCACCAAGGCAATCTGGGTTCGATCCCCGGCGGGTTGAACCCAGATTTTGCACATGTGGGAAATGTGGCAGACAGTGGCGTTGACCTGCTGGTTTTCTCGAGGATCTCCTCTTTCCCCTGTCTTTCTCATTTTGTCACTTCTTCATTCTAAGGCTTCATTTCATGTCATCCATCAGGATATGCATAAGCCTACAGGCATACAGTCAAAAATCTCAAAAATCCGCACTCGGAGTATGATACCCTGCCCTCTGGTACCCTCTCCGTATTTTCATGATTGACAAACATCAAACTTTTCTCTTCAAGAATCGTATGTGTAACTAGGAAAATGGCTAGTATATAATAAGCCCATTCTAAAATATCACTGACAATACTGTTGTATGTAAAGAGTGCTGGAGAGTAAGAAGGGAGAAAGGTCCTTTAGTCTTGCCTGCAATGCGATGTTTGGGAAACCCATGTCAAGAAGAGAGAAAGAAGAATGTTAGCAATGCATACCCATATGTTATGAAAACAACATAAATTTTATTGAATTTTTTTGTCATGATTGTTTTCTCCAGACTGTGCCATTGGGCGTTCCTACTTCGGAATGCTGAACTACGTAGTTGCCATTTTGTTTCACTAATCATTAACTAATCATTAAGGGTATTGCTCTACCATGGCAAGAGCAAGGACAGGAATTAACATGTTGAATTGAATCAAGTGGGTCTCGGTATCTGTCGAACCTACATATAGTAGGTATATGCCACCACTAATTTTTTTGGTCGCCTCGTGTGTGGTTAATTTGCTATAGAATCTCTTAAGCTTTTTTTTTTTAATACAGTGAAAACTGTGATCAGATGAGTGTTTTCCTGCCCCCCCCACCTCCTTCCCAAAAAAAAAAAAAAACCTTCAAAACACGCACTGTTCATAATTATTTTTCTGCATTTTATTCCTGTAGAAATATTTTCCTCTTTTTAATGCAGAATATAGTTTCTATTCTTATGTAATGTTGTGAAAGGTATCTGAGAGAATATTGTTTTTAATTTGCTTCATATATGTGTGGGTTCAACAGATGACATATACTTCAATAACAATTTATGTACTTTATTTGGAAAATTTTGCGTTATTAGAGTTTGGGTTAGGAATGTCAGACACCATAACACAAAGACATTACCTCATGATTGCACAAGTAAAGGTAACTTACTGCAAGTCTTTTAATTGTATAGTTTTTAGGCTTGTTGGATGAAATCCTTTGATGGGCAATTGAGTGGATGGGTTGGGATTTGACAGTCTGTATTTTGTGTTTTCGTGTGAATTTTGGCACTTTGAGTTTCACACTTTGGTGGGGTAAACACTCTGCTTGAACTATCAAAAAAATATATTATTTTTAACTTGAACTGTAAAGTCAATTTTATTTCTGTTGTGGTTAGGTTAACATTAAAAATTGGCATACTTTAGTTGTTCTAAAATGTTGCTGTTACAGTATAAAGTACTTTTTTTTAAAGTACTTGTGAACTTTTTACAGGGCTCTAGGGCAAGGAGCATTTGGTGAAGTATACCAAGGTTTCTTCAGGCATCGTATTGGTGATGCTGTAGAGATGCCTGTTGCTGTCAAGGTGAGCTTGAATCATTGTACAGTGGAATGTCATTATAACAACAATTTTCAATGGCAAAAAAAATTGTCTTTATACGTAGCAGATTGATGTTATATCCAAATTACCTGTTTTATATGTAATATGGAGGGATGTTGCAATAAAGTTGTTGTTGTAGGGCATATGTTGTTATAATCAACACTCTTTATAATGAGCTTTGACTTTTTTTTATATATTACCGTAGTTTTATGTAGTTGTTGAATTTTGGAAAATGGATTTTAATTTAATTTTTATAACTATACAAATTAGGGTTATTTATACAATATTGTTAGGATAAACCAAACTAGTTTGGACCAATTTCTGTTTGGATTACCAGATTTTTTCGGGAATTTGACAGTTGTGAAGCATAAAGTTTTAGTCTAATACAAGATATTCTGCCAATGTTTTCACTGAATGTAAGAGGAACCATAATCCGACCACTGGTTTTTGCACACTGTCTAGCGAAAGGCCACTGGTGTGAAGTCACATGCTGCAGAGTTTAGAAACCAATTGATTGTGATTTATTAATTGTTTGTATTTAATGCAACTTTTTTTTCCCCAAATATTCTATTGTTTCCTGACTAGTACAAAAATAATTCCATTAGGCATACATTTGTGTTAACTAATGTATTCTTCTTCATTACAGGATTTTAATTGCAAGTTGCAGTGTATTACATTGACTAGCTCCCACTGTGTTTGCGTTGTTGATGTTTGCTAAGTGTGAAAGCAATGTGTGACTCTAGAGAGTTTTATTGGAGAGAGAAAGAATGAGAAGATACAGTTACTCTTCTAGAGTGATCAATATTAGAGCCATATATATTCTTGACCCAGCGAGTGACTGCTAAGTGAGCTGTCAAGGAACAACTTTGGTGCTAGGGAGTCAGTCTTTCATAAATAAGGAAAGGCAGATGTCACTCACCTTATGTTGGATGTCAGATGTTGGTACAAGAGGTAGTTTCATGAAAGGAGACAAGTGAAGTAATTCAATTCCATAGGTTGTATTCAAGCATGGTTAGATTAAATTCACTTGATACAGATATTGGTTACAAAATCTTTTGCATTCATTTCACTAAATCAGGTTTGGGCCATGCACAATCTGGTGCAGACATGAGTAATAACAGGGGTTACAACACAAGATACAGTGACAACAGCATAGGTTACAGCAAGGTATTTGCTAAGAAATACAACTAATTTGACAGGGTGGACTGCACATTGGACCTAGATACAAACAAACTAGCCAAGACACATCGGGCAGTGAAATACTTGGGTGAAAATAAGACCTTGCCTGTGGCCGAAGTTATATGACGATCACTCTTGATCCCTGAGAAGGTTACAACATTTCCATGGCCTTTCTAAATTACATGGCTCTATGACCAATAACAATAGTCACTGACATCGTGGCTACAGGCCAATAGAAGTACTTCGCTAAGCAATAGCATCTTGCTAGTGAATTGGACGTGCACAACAATACTTCATAGTTTAGTGCATGGAGGCAAAAGGGATTCTGACTGAGAAGTAGCTGCTTGAATAGCAAGCAGGTTAAAGTTTTCAATGCTTCAACGAGACTGAAGTTGTGGACGTGCTGGCTTAGTGATCCCACCGAGTCGGCCTGAGTAGGGTGGTAGTGATATGGTAGGACGGTTTAGGCACATAATAAATAAGTAGTAACAGAAGCGACAAGACGTGATTTTTACCGTACTCACTTTCTCTTTGGATATCCATGGCGTTGAAGTTCGCAGAAGTTTGGTTACCCTGAAGTTTAGTAGGCCTTATTGTATTATGTGTGAGGAAATCGATACATATATAACATCACTTTTACAATTTCTAAATATGTAGGTGAGATATTGAAATAAATGTCGTTATTTAAACCAATGTCTCAAATTCCGTATTTTTTTTGTTTACTTTCGTGTAACAACCCCCCCCCCCCCCCCTCAGAGTTCATACAATAACAGTGGTTAAAAAGCTCCATTATGTCGCTTCTAATAGAGTTAGTTATTATCTTATGTTGAATCTTGAATCATTATGTGGTTACACTCCCTAGGGCACAGCCTATAGAGAGTGCAACAAATGAAAATTGTTACCTTGGGAATTCTGAAATATTTGGAATGAGTAAAAATAGCGGTAAACATAGACAACATATTTTTAAACAAAAATTATGAGGAACGTACCAAAAGAAAAACCTCTGCAATACTGATTTACTAACATACTACAGTATATTCGCATTCACATACATCAGTATTAGTACATACCAAATATTACTATTACTATACTTCATATTAGATTGCAGCAGCATTACATTAATAACGTAAAAAAGGTTATAATGGTTGCCCTAAATGTTTACTCGGCCTATAGCCTAATAGGTATTAAGTTAAGGTAGCAAAATCTCAACCTTAAAACATTTTACATTAAATAATACAATCTAAATTTTACAATAAAATTACTTGTCTCTGATGCACATTACATTAATTTACGTTTCTCATGATGTCTATGATGTACTAATTCTGTATAATTTCACTAAATACAATAACATTTGTATAGCAAGAATTGTGTACGATCAAACAACCAGTACTGCAACCTCGTAATAAAAAAAAGGGTTACAACATACCTGTAAATTGCGTAACAACACAATAAGATGACGAAGGGGGCAAAACAAAATCGCCCATTGAACTGGATGACGTTGCCTGGCTTTTGGCTCACTTCAAGGACTGGTAACTCTCAATTACTATAATTGAGAGGTCGCCTCGCGCACTAATCGTCATTTTCACAAACCTCAGTCAAAACCGCTGAGTGGAATCAACCAACATTGCAGTGACGTAGAGTAAGAACGCTTACACAGCGACACTTTAAAACGTCACTGTAAAACTCTCTTAGTGATAAATACAGAAAAGTTACATTAATGGGTAGCGATACGTCCAAAACCGGCTTTCTTCCGAAGACCGCCTCCCCATGATGCTTCTGCCGTACACAGTCAAATGCAGGTCAACCGACATGACTGCCATTAAGTGCAAAATAACTTCACAAACTTATTTAGGCTACGGTCTTAGCAATGCGCCTATGCCCTCCAACATGTACAATTCTGCACACCACAACCTTTCGGGCATACTTCCCTGAACTACCAGAGTGACGGAACACTCCGCTTGTTGCCATCAGCAACGACACTCTTACTGCCCTGATAAACAGCTCGCTCGCCACTGCTGGCCGAAAAACTGCTTGCAGCTCACGACTGCTTAACTCCGCGTGTGACCACCATGCAGCGCCACAAGACTTGCGCATAAGGTATGCGCACTGGTTCGCTCGACACAAGACAGCTGGTGCACTCACGTACTAAACACATATGATGACCCAAACCAATTTATGGTCATCACAATGATTATCATTTTTAAACACTATTAAGCTAATGTGCAAACTAATTACAGTATCTCAAGCACTAGCGGCTCAATAAACCAAAGTCTCAAATCCCATATGGCTTTGTTTACATTCCTGTACGCCCCTAGAGCTGGGACAATAACAACAATGAAAAAGCTTTCCTTGTCGCTTCTGTTAGCGTTATATATTCTGTGGTTTAGGTGTGCCTGATCAGCCCACAATCCTTGGGAAGGAGAAATGAGGGTGTGCCAGGTCAACCAGGCCCAAGGGCCGAGCCGCTGGCAACTGACTAAGTATCCTGACTTAAATAAATAACACTCATATTACTATTAAACACTATGATTAATGCATAGAAACATTTACATTAATATTTAGATACATTTCAAGTAGTAATAAACAAATACAATAAATATTGTTACCGAGTTATGTACGAAGGGCTGGGAGACTCACTATTCCCAGTGATTCCTTCCAAAAATAATATACCTCCCATAAATCAAACAAAAAATACCTCCACCGCATACAGTAGTCATGACCGAAAAAATAATTTCGAGCGAGGGGTAGTACGAAGCCCCAAATAACATCCAAACTTGGGGGAACAACAGCTCTTAGGGAGCTTAGGTACAGGGGTCTAATTACTGTAGTTTGACTCAGAATGCCTGCGAGATTTACTCTTAAACTAGTAGAACCCTGTTATAGTGTTCTTCTTATCATGTTTTCCTGGCTATAATGCTACCTTAATTTGGTTCCTTAAACTGCTTTGTAATAGGATATTACCACCTATAATGTTTACCCATTTATAATGTAAACATTTTTTTTGAGTCCCTTCAGAAACATTATAACAGGGTTCTACTGTAACTAAAGTGAATTAATGTAAAGCCACTAGACTCCTGAATACGACTACTGCACAATCTAGGACGGCAACAAAACAATAACAAAAATAATTAAACAAAAAGGGAGAATAGGCTCTTGCACCTCATCACATAAAGGTTTCTTAAAACCATAAATAAATAAGGACTGATAAAAAAAAAATGAAAATACAAGGCTTCAAATTCAAACAACTAATAAACATTTATTTATTTATTTAAAAAAAAAAAATCCTCCAAAGTAAATTCTATCAACATACAGTGAAGCAAAGTTGTACAAGAACTTTTAATTAAAAGAACAGTGAGTAAATAAATGTTAATAAACCTATGGTTTATTTAAATAGGACTGGTGTTCGTATAGAATCCTACCTTAATCATCAAACATAAATGAGATTTAAGAAACAAATACATGAAACAATTACTTTGATGAGCAAGAAAACAAAATAATAAATAGCAAAACTCTGTTAAAAATTTAGTAAATCCAAAATATTATAGAAATCTGCAAAATTCTCGTCAACTTGACTCAAAACGACAAAGTAGATATCACCACGAGATAAAAAAAAAATATTAATAAAAAATCAGTAATTTTCAAAGCAAAATTAACGACCTGTAACTGGACAAAAGGTCAAAGTCCACCTAACCCTTAATAGATCATAAAAAAATAAAGACTCAGAAACGTCTCGTTACAACTTCGGCCAAAATAACAAAAATTAAGAAATGAAAAAAAAAAATGATTTTCTCTTATTGGTAAGTTACAATAGCATCAATCAAAATTGATTATGTCAACAATCAACAAAAAGTTGTGAGGGGCTTGTAATGGCATAGTAATGTAGGCGGTTTAGCGACAAAGTAAAACTCACTGCCTCGACTAGCTTCTCTATGCCATGTTCTCGCGTCAGTCTCCAACTGCTGACTGTCCTGAGCCAGCGTTCAGTAACGGTACTAAATAAACTACATTGTGTTATTAAATTACCTACAAACTACAAAAAGAAAGGTTTAAACCGAATGGTACTTAGCTCAGGTTACCATAGTGACGTGTCTCCGACTCCCTCTGCGAGTCACACACGTCCTCCTATTCCAGGATCTTCAAACAACTCTTGCCATGATGACAAAATACGCCACCGAGTATCAACCTGACTCCACGTGGAGTAAACTGCACCAATCCTTAATCAGAAATTCTAAACACTGACCAATCAACAAGCAGAACGACACGTCCACAATGTTCGAAAGCAATGCTTGCAAGAAACAGGCATGCTACTACCCTCGCTGCATGCAGTGGAAGATGGAAGAGACAGGGGGAAGGGGATGAGAGAGACAGAGAGAGCAAAGATAGAGACAGAGAGAGAAATATGACTTATGTCTAGACGCTTACACTATGAAGTCAGCTTTGGTTGTTTTCGTAACCTTGATTCTGGTATGGCCGGCCCCTCCACTTTCCCTTGCCACTGTTCTAACGAATGTGAGTCTGCGCATGTGCAAACACTAAGTGCGTCGCAGACACGAGGAATTGCAACAACGCATGTGTAGCACGCCAAACCTGTCCCCTCTCCCTCCTTCCACCCTTCTCGCAACGTAGGCCTGTCTGATGCTTGCATTTCGGCCCTCCATTCCGCAGCCCTAATTTAAAAAGTTTGATATTGTATTTCACCAACGAAGAAATATTACAGTGCATTATCGTAGAAGCCATGTCAACCAGACTGCAGGGCGCATGAGATTATCACGGCAAAAAGAAAAAGAAAAAACTAGATGTGATGTTTGTGTGATGCTTCCTTCTATACTTTACACATACCCCATAACAAATACAGTTATTTATCTTCATCATGTATTAGTTTATAGTGCATATGATTTTATTACCTGATGAATGCCAGTTAAAAATTTACGAACATAGTAATTTCATTTTAGTGAGAATTAAATGCTTCATTCATAGTTTGGATTCTTTCTATATTTGCTGATAAATTTATGAAGAAGTCAAATTGAACCACATTATTCATACTCATCTTCCTATGTTCTTTCTGAAAGCAATCCTGTAGCCTGTATGAAATATGAAACTTACTAGCAACAGCTGCCTCTTTATTGATGCATTAGTGTAGCTTTGTTATGTTATGAATTATGATTGAAATCTCATTACATTTATGAAGAAGAGTGTCAACAAAATTACATTTTCGATTTGATTGGTGTTGTGTTAAACTAAAACACTAAAACTCAAGGTCATCAGAAGTGGAGGGGCAAGGGGTTAGTTTAGTTTCCTTTCCATTTTACAAGAGGGAGCTGTGAACAATGATAATCGTTTTTAAGTGTTGAAAATTTGTAAATATCTTCAAATGCGATACTCTCGATACTCTATGAAGAATATACTTATTTGAACTGTATGATTAGTTAATTTTACTTTCATCCTGTAGACTACAGAACAACATGCATAGCACAATGAATACAATTATACTTACATGTATTGTAGTATAGGATTAGAGGGCTATGCATCAAATGTAAATTATTGCGTTTCATGCGCGGAGACAATGAAGCGGTAAAGCTCAGCTTTCCACACTCGACGGTAACAGCATCGTTTCTATTTGTGGCGCGCCGAACTGGTGAGCAGTGTTTTCCTACTACTGTATTCTTTTTCCTATGGGATCTAAAGAGGAGACGTAAAATTTTGTTTGTGAAATTTAGTAGTAAAGTCCAACACATGTTTCCAACGTTGTGTTTAGAAATCTGGGCAGAATTTTTTCAGTTACAGCTTTAAAAAAAAAACTGTTTTTAGCTATTTTATGGGGCCCCCAAAAACATGTTTCTAACTAATATGTTTCATTTTTTAAATGTTAGAAGCTTAGTTTTAACAATGTGTTCCTTTTGTAGCTAATCATATGGAGAATTAGTTTAGCTGTTTCGCGTATAAAATAATAGGCGCGGTACACTACAACACCGTTCATGCGTCAGGTGCATGAACCTCTTTAAGAAATATATATTTGATTGGTACTTGCAGCAGAAGCACGTTGAGTGCGAAAATGAGAAAGGAAGTGGGCTTAACATCTCGCCAACAGCCAAAAAATGGTAACACATTTAATAGTTTAAGGGAACTTGGGAAGAAATCGGCCGTGACCCAGCATTCGCCCTAAGTGATTTCGGGAAAACCCCCTAACGCGATTGAACAAGTCTAATGTTCTAACTGTTCTGCCAACTCGCTCGGTAGTGGGTAAACAGAGACACAATTTATTTCAGCATATTTTTGGAGAAAATGATAGGACGAAGAATATAGTTTTATATAGCAGAAAGGTCGCAAAATCAAGGAAAATATTGCCTCTTCTAAAAAAAAAAACGACTCCTATGCGTCTGTCAAAATGCTTTGTTTTTGTAATGAGTATTTTGTTTTAAAAATTTCAAATTTTTTTTCAGCAGTTGCATTGAATGTTTTCCCGTACGGTGCTAATATGCTGAAATTAATGTGTTTTTGTAGTAATAATTTTTCTTATAAAATCCCAATTTTTCATAAAAGCTGTATTTTCATGTTTTGCTCTGTTGTGCTAAAATGCTAATATGATTGTTTATTTTAAGTAATTAGTCTATATGGTAAAAAATCCCAAATTTTTTCAACAATTGTACTAATTAATTTCTTTGTAATGCTAATATGTTAAAACGATTAGGTTTTTGTAGTAATTATTCTGTTGATACATATTAAATAATTTCTTCCATTAAACAGTGTGGAAGATTTCAGTCGAAAAATACCTGGGACTCATGCAATAGTTAGTAACAAGGAATGTAGAGAGTAGCTGTAGTTGAGAAAATTCACAGAACTGTTCATATCGATTGTAGTGCATTAAAATTATTACTTAATGACTAAGGGGAACTATTCATACACCATTTATCTATTACAAGTACCCCACGTTTTTTCCCATAAAATCTTTCAAATATTTTCACAGGAGGAATTATTTTGTACTTTACAGTCGGTATTTAATATTGTGGTATATTTAAAAAATTTTTTAATTTTTTTCCTGTGTTTAAGTCTCGTGTGTGAAATTTTGCAATCATATGTTTTAAAATGAGTACTGTTTTACTACAATTTTCCCATCTTATATTGCAATGCCATCCAGTTCTAAGCTACGTCCAAAGTTTCAGGACTCTAGCTCATCAGGAAGTTAGTGTAAAATCTATTACAAAATTTGTACCGAACAGCGAGTCTAGAAAAACACATTAACAAAACCTAAATTAATGCACTGTTTATTGTTACCGAATAGACAAACTGACAATAAAGTGAGTTTGTAATAAATTTAAAAATCTGAACTCTATTCATCATTTGCACTTAGTGTTTTACTATGTTCTGCTAATACTGTATGATAAAATTATTATGTTTTGTGGTAAATAATTGGTTTCAAATATCTCTAATTTTTTAAAATTGTTTAACTTTATATTTTGCTGTATTGCGACTATGTGTTTGACAAGAAGATGTGGTTAGACTTGACAGCTGAGCTGCAAAATTATGGAAATGTCCGAAGCTGGCTTCATCGTTTAAGTACCTAGACATACCGTAAGTAGAAATACGCAACACGTGCTCAGAGAGAGAGAGAGAAAATGTAAGACAAGTGAAGGTAAGCGACTTGATTTCAGCCAACGTCCTATCTGCAAAACAGATTGTTCAGCAGACCTGGAGGAGGGGAGGGAGAGCAAACAACCTTGAAAGCAGCGCACGCTGGCCGAAGCTGTGCAATGCAACAACGCCACGCTGGACATTGTCCGTGGGCTAACGTGTCAGCTTGCCTACTCGCTCAGCTGCTAAGCCTCAACCCATCATCCCCCGAACATACTGCGACAACTCAGCTTGTTACTAACAGCAAATAAATTGATCAGTGACCTCGCGCAGTACGTGCAATCATAAAACAAAAGAACTGGAAAAAAATAAATCCTGAGTTGAAATAAAACTTTATTGGTCCAGCACAAATAAAAAAATCTTACAAACATGAACTATAAGGTTAAACTATTGCAATGTACCTGCCACACAAACAAACAAACAAACAAACAAACAAAAAAAAAAAAGTTTTTTCCTTTCATTCAAACTATAACTTATGAAAATTTTACAGGTGTAACAATGTTTACATTTATATTTCCTGTGATAGTTTATTAATGCAGTTTACAGAGTCCTGTGCATGGGTTTGGTAACACTTTTGAAGCACTTGGCCGTGTTTGTAAATAAATTCGGGTACAATTTTAACAATGTTTGCTGGCAGCTGTTATACATTTAATATATGCATTAGATAGCACTAGAACGTAAATAAATGTTGTTTTAAAAATAAAGGCAGCAACATAAAATCTTACATGATAAGATATTGCACTAGTATCAAAATAAACGGCAACATGGAGGCCGGCAATGTGAGTGAAGGTTAGTGCTTACAGGTTAAAATATATAAGAGTTAAAAATTGGGGAACCATTAACGTAATTTACAACTAGACACAATGGGGCTGCATCAATATGCAGTGATGTACATATTTTGGAAATTGGGAGGGGGGGGGGGTTAGTTAGAGTGGGGGACCTCCCCTTCCACACAACTCACCAAATTTAAAGCTGTTCACAGTGCTGCTTGCATGCTACTGGTTGTTGTTTGGCAAGACAATGGACACATGTTTGTAGACGCTGCCCGAGCTGTCAACCAATCAGGCAGAGACGGACTTCCTGATGGAGGCATTGATAATGAGCAAGTTCAGGCACCCCAACATTGTCCACTTCATTGGGGTCTGCTTCGACAAGCACCCACGCTTCATCGTGCTGGAGCTACTGGCAGGTGGTGACCTCAAGACATTTCTGCGGGAGTCACGTCCCAAGCCAGACAGGCCCTCACCGCTCCAGATGAAGGACCTTATGTCATGTGCAATTGACGTGTCCAAGGGGTGCAGCTACATGGAGGATAACAGATTCATACACAGGGACATTGCAGCCAGGAATTGTCTGCTCACCACAAAAGGTCCAGGCCGTGTAGTCAAGATTGCAGATTTTGGAATGGCCAGAGACATTTACAGGTGAGCCATTAAAAACGTTACATTGTGTAAGCATTTTACCAGTAATTATTGTTGACCGTTCAGTATAAGTATGTATTTATTTCGGTAGTAAAATCAGATTGTTAAAGATTAGTTTCGCAAACAGATCTGTAAATTTTTAATGCAATTGTCCATTGAACAGGCATCCTAAATTCTGAAAATCTACCTGTCTAATTATATATCATTTCTCATTTTAAGACAACTTAATGCATAAAGTCAAATTATGTGTTTTATTCTGGGCACATCCTTTTATTATTTCTACTGCAGCTTAGACCTTTACAGCACAGCAGATTCAGTCGTTATTACTGTTCTGCATTTCTGTAGTAAGTAGAAACTGTACTGACAGCATGTGTGAAGGTGATTGTTCAATCTTGTTCGTTTGTTTGTTTACAGGGCGGATTACTATAGGAAAGGAGGAAAAGCAATGTTGCCTATTAAGTGGATGCCACCTGAAGCATTTTTAGATGGAATTTTCACTTCAAAAACTGATGTCTGGTAAGTGTCAGAATTATAAGTTGTTTACTATAAGTGAGCAGTTTTGAAAGGCCTGCGTAACTTCCATTTTCATTCTGTTAATATTTTCCCGCTGCACATTAACCATTTACACCTGCTTTTATTTTCTTAAGTCTGGATAATGTTTGCATGTACAGTCCACTGCAAAAAACAGCTGTTTTTGCAAGAATGTTAGTATTAAAAACCTACATGTTAACTAGGCCGTACCTGATAATAAAACAATTTATTTACGAACTGTGATAATACATATTTCTGAAACAAAAAGTATTGATAAGTGGTACATGATGCAAAATTATGATATTGCTAACCATTTTAGAAATGTTTTGGAAAAGAAAATTGTTTCACTAATTTTTTGAGTGTCCCATTCTGTCCCTGTGCCCTATTTTGCCGTTACCCCTTGAAAAATATTTTTTTTTTTTGCATAAAGCTTCTTGTTTTACTAAGTAGATAAATGTAGGCCAACAGTGATGTTACACTCAGTGGAAATAATACTTCGTTAACAGTAAATTCTATATTGTTTGGAATGATAAGAAAATAATTTTTATCAGCTGTGCCAGCACACATGTAACATTATTCACTTTAAAATTACAATCTCTGTACTTTGCAGAAAACCACATCACCTCAAGGCAATCATAATATGTTAAACAGAATTTGGCTTTCTGGTGGTTAAAAAGTAATTCCATGTATAACGACTTGCAGTCTTAATACATAATGATTCACTTAATATGTACGTACCGGTATTTCTTAATATCATTTGGCCATATAAAATAGTTGCTTACACTTTTGTGTGTACATACCTGTTTACCGGAAAATATATTCAACACAATCTCTCACTGGAATTTTGTACCGTAGTACAAAGTAGTTGTCATGCTGACATAGACCTGCAAATGACCTCACTTACAAATGTGCAATACAGTGTACTTAAGTACAAGCATATGAACATTTAGAACTCGTCCACCACGGCTCTGTCGATAGATGGCAGTATGGTTAAATGTGTTAACATTAGCCACCTGCAATATTTGTGATTTAAAGTTACACTAGACCCCCAATTTTATGAATACTCACGGTTCCTCTCATCGCATTCGTAAAATCACTACCTTCAGAAATTCGATAGCGGCTTTCCCCCCCCTCCCCCTTCTTAACAGAAAATTTTAAAATTACATTTTTTCTGCAAAATGTCTGTAGTCGGGCCCGACTTCCATAGCGTTTTGCGGGAAATTAATTAACATAATAATGTAAACATAAATTGGTATCAGTAGCCAGACATCACACTGTTGAGCGGTAGATATGACCGACACGTCCTCAAAAAATGAGAAACTCTAGATTCCGAGTGTCTTCTCTCGAGCGAATAGCCCGACTTCCGTAGCATTTAACGGAAAAATAAAGCAAGTGATAGTTGAAATATAAATTTATATCAAAAGGCAGACATCTTACAATCAAAAGAACTACCCTAAACAATAGATATGACTGATTTGTTTCCTAAAAATGAGAAAATCGAGATTCCGAGTGTTTGCTCTCGTGCGAATAGACCGACTCCCGTAGCATTTAACGGAAAAATAAAGCAAGTGATAGTTGAAATATAAATTTATATAAATAGGCAGACGTATTACAATCTAAATAACACCGCTAAACAATAGATATGACCGACCCTTGTCCTAAAAAAAAGAAAAACAGAGCTGCAGAGTGCCTTCTCGCGAGCGTATCGTTTAATGGAAAAAAGTAGGCATTCCTTACTAGCCCAATGCCCTCGTAAATTATTCACCCAAGAAAGAAGGAAAAAGCAGATGTATTTATTCATTGCGCAGTTTTATATAACTTAACATCAAAACAATTCCTCGACATTTGATGAATTGTACACGAACGTAGATATAAGTAGCGTGTAGTGCGGATAGATAGTGCAACTGTATAAACGTTCACAATATGGAAGATAGATAGCAGCTCTGTAGCATACTCCGACGTTCATGTTGCAAAAACGCAATTTTGTGGCATTTCTTACCTAAAATCGTCTAGGATTACATGTACAAGTTGTTGCAAGTACTGTAATCTTTTTCACAGCCAGTATATGCGGTAAAAATTAATTTGGAGCTCCGGAATTACGTAATACACGAACGTCTATTTATTTTCCAAGTTCGACGTACCAGGAGACAAATGTTTCTATACGTGGGTAATAGATAGTGCTATTAACGTGCTCACTTGTGAAATGCACATTTTACGACATGCAGTAACACATTGTGTAAGAAAATTATGCGCCAACTTAATTGTTTTAAGTACTTATAGTGTTAACCCAAGAAAGAAAATAATAATTTTACACTACATATTATTTATAGGGTTTGTGTAAAAAAAAAACACATTCAGCGCGAGGGATATAAGAAATTGTGAAACAGCCTATGAGGAGGCTGTACTATAGCATATGCGCATGCGCTGGAACTTTGCAGCTGTAGTACGACCTTAATATAAATCCTACGTGAGTTGATGGAGACAGGCCGGCCGGCTTTGCACAGGCGGCGCCGCGGCCGCGTGGTTTTCAAACTGTCACTGCCACATTTTTTAATGGATTTTCACTATTTTTGTTTTATTTTTAATATTGTGACTTACCAAGTAATAACTGCAACTCTACAATTCATATTTTAATGCCATGAATTAGATAATGTATGTTTTATTTGCTGTCAATGTAATTCCTTACAATTTTTTTGTTATAGAATTTTGTTATTTTTTGAGAGTTCCTGAGATTGTGTTCGTAGAATCGCTATAGGTGATTCGGAATAAAGTGAGCACTCAAAAAAGCCCTAATTAATTTCTATTTTCTGCCAGTTTATATTTTTTCTCTGCATGTATACATCAACATTGCCACGTGCTTTTATTTACGTAGGCTTGTACAATGTTAGCATTTACATTACACTGCTCCAATAAATGTTATCTACAACATCTACTCATTAAATGCACGAGTGTTGAATATATACTACACTCAGTAGTAATCTTAGTTATAAATAACCTGCGAGTAAACGTCTTATAACACTGGTTTCTCTGTGTCTACTCAAACGGCGCTGTTACCCTTACGAATCTCATAAATGTCGCACAGTATATTCTAACTTTTAAACTAAAACCGCCACTAAAAACACACACGACACACGCAACTCAAGAATACAAATTCTGTTCAGCATACTGCAATGAACGACGACGACGACGCACGTAAAGAGAAAGAATAAATACATAATGTATTTTCTTAATGTGTAAAACAGGAGAAAAAATGCTGTTTCTATTACCAGATAGGCTACACAGGCTGACGGTCATAAAACAAAACAACTTACATTACTAATGACTTCACATAATTTGCCAATGATATTCATAAACAGTCACTTCTAGTACTTTTGAATGTGTTTATCAGAAACCCATAAACATTACACAATGGATAAACAAACTGAATGACGCAATTCGCTTGCGAAAACCTAACTCTGATAACATATGTCGGTGAAACTTTAAACTACCTTTGTTGCGCGAATCATTGGCGGCGTCTGCCAACGATAATCGGCTTGGTTGCGTTGCTTTGTGCTTGCACTAATTAAATAAAATTTTACAGTCAGTTGGTATGACAATAAGATCTTAAATAAACATTTTAAAGTATATTAAATACAGAGAGGTCATTTGCATTTGATGTTGTTTCACTGATGCTGTATTCAAATAAGAAAATACACGGAACTACATGCAATTATTCGCTACCAACCATACAAACAATAATGTAACTGTTGTTAATGTTGACTTATATGCAGTAACTGCTAGTTATTTTTTTCAAAGGTTAAATCTTTGGTGCTCACTTTATTCCGAATGACCTATACCTTCGTTAAATCCTGGGTTTGTAAAATCGGAGGTCTAGTGTACTTGTGTTACTGTGGGACTTACTGGAACCGTAATCAAAAGTTGCGTATTGAGTGTGCATTAAATTACAAGTGCTTTAGATCAGGGGCATGAGAACAATACTGTGAGATAGCTTTGTAAAAACCAAAGACATGTTCTCAGATCTCTGTTCATTGAGTGTCAAACAATTATTTTGTTATAAGTTACAGGTATTCAATTTAAAATCATGGAAAGCTGTTTACCTGAGTATTTGAAGTCATATTTAACAAACATTTTAGGTGTTCATTTGCAGGAAACCAGGAATAGTAATTATTTCCATTTAAAGTTTCAGAGGGCTGCTCTGGGAAAACTGCAGTAAAACTCTGTTAAGAAGTTTCTGAAGGGACTGAAAAATTCAAACTTACTAACAGGGAAAAACTTCTTAAAAGGGTAAATTTACTATTGTAGTAATGGAAGTGGTAAATATAATTAAAACTTATTATAAGGGAAAACTATTTAAGTGGGAACTTCTTAACAGATTTGTACTGTATACAGTATTTATGTGATATAGGATGGTCAGGAATTAATAATTTACGTGTGCAACTATGATAAACTAAGAGTTTTCTAAGAAAAATCTACTAAAAGTACTTATGCCATTTTACAGATGTGTGTGTATGTAAGGTAATGTTGTGTACATGTATTAGTAGGTTTGATTGTAATTTTTGTTACTTATAATGTAAGAAGGTGTAATGTGACACATTATTTGTAATGTTCCTGTGAGCTTATGTGAGAAAACATTTGAAGACTTTGTGCTATCTATACAAATAAATTTGTTTCAATCACCATAATTATAAAAAAGGTTGTGTACAGTAATTATCCAGTCTCTGTGAACTCATATCAATGAAAAAATTCAAACAAAAATAAGTATTTTCCTCTGTTTTTTTTTTTTAATTAATAATTTTTTTTTTGTAGTTCACTGTTGAATTCACAGTGTTCAGTCTGGATTCGCTCGATGTTTACGTGTCATTATGGAGTAAAGATTTTACTATAAGTGTATTTTAGTTTTAATTTCTCATTTGCTCTGTGTTGACTTGAGTCAGAGTTCACCTCAGTCCAGAATTTTACTCTAATGCCCGGTACACACTATCTGTGATTTAGTATAGAATTCCATATCAAATTCAGTACAAGTAGCACTGCGACAGTGTGTACCACAACTATGCTGGTTCCAGACAGAATTCCGTACTTAATTTCACAGATAGAGCCCGTCCTATTTTTCATTGTAGTGTTTGTTCACGGCGTGCGCAATGCACAGTTTCAGCCGCCGCGAATGTGAAGTACGCAAGTATGGTTACCAGTATTGTTGGAATAGAAATAAAATTCTTGTGTCCTACTGAACAAAACCTAGATAGTAAAAGATTGTTGCATTTATTTAGCAGTTACACATATGTAGTGTATTGTGAAATAGTTCTCAGAAATTTTACAGTTCCACTTGATGACATGTAGCAACCAACATCACAAATATATTTTTCTTCTATATGTACCAAACATAGAAGTAAACAATGATAGTGTGTACACAACACAGATATTTTACTATAGAATTCAGTTATGTAATCTCAGTAGACGTTCATGAACAGAATTAAGTAAGGTATTGAGTAGAGAATTAAGGATAATTTGAACCGGACTTAAACACAATGTAAGTGGTTACCAGTATATATATTAAGTAACCTGTTGAGGTTAGGTAGGATCATCCTCTATATTATGCTACCTGGGAAAGTTATCTCAAGTCACATAATCAGGTTTTGTCAATATCGGGTATACTGGAATGTCCGTAGGCAATCCAGGGTAATGGAAATCAGAAATTAGCGTATATTATATTTTACACTTTATGTTTTGCATACTTGATTTAATGAAATGATAGCAGCAAATATTTACACATTCTGTTATTTGTATTGTACATACAATATTAGTTTCATGCTTAATTTTTTTAATATTTTTGAACATAGTTCATTCTGTTACACTTATTTTGTTTCAGTTCTATTTCACATTTACATTTTTTTCTGCCAGAAGGCGAGTTTCACCTGCTAATGGTAGCTTACCCTTCTCGAAGCTGATGGAGAAAACACACTTGTGACTTACTGGATGCTTGGGAAAACTTTACTCTGGTTACTATTTAAACTCCTCGAGCTGAAATTTTGCCCCACCGAGGCTAACCTCATGACACCTTTGGAAATTCTGGTGATCTATGTCATTGATAATGGAGCTGTGCATTCCACAGGTCGTTTGGGGTGCTGCTTTGGGAAGTAATGTCTCTAGGCTACATGCCATACACGGGGCTGACAAACCGGGAAGTGATGCAACTGGTTACCAGTGGGGGGCGGCTAGAGCCTCCCAGCAACTGCCCTGGCCCTGTATACGGCATAATGACGCAGTGCTGGCACCCCAATCCTGATGAGCGCCCCAGCTTCGCCACCATCCTGGAGCGTCTTGGGTACTGTACGCAGGTATGGTCTCGTCACCATCAGTTGTCTTTGTCCCAGGCTGATTAATAAAAGTTCTTTTACCAAGGAACTGCAATACTCTTAAGCCTATAGCTCTTCTTTCTGTTTCTGTAATTTTTACTTAAAAAAATTATTCTCTGCTAAGCATGCACAGACACAAGTTTTATATATATGTGTGTGTGTGTATATACACACACACACACACACACACACACACACACATACACACACACACACACACACACACACAGGGTGCGGCTGAATTCGACCGTCATACTTCGGGAGGTGATTCCTTATGAAAAAACAAGTAGAAAGTATACAGGACACTTTGTACATAAATGTAATATCTAGGTCGGTATGAGCTCTTAAACATGGAAATTATTAAGTGTATTTTTGGAAAATAGTGTGAATTAAGAGGCATTTAATGATAACAAGTTGAGCATTTCTTTATACCACTAGGACCTTAAAATACAAAGTAGAAGCACATCAATACCTTCCACCCTAATACAAAATACTAGGGTGACTACCCTTTAATTACACTCCACTTTTATACCATCAAGAATTAAGAAACTTTTAATGCCGTTTTCTAGTAGAGAAACATGTCAAAAGTAAAAACGTCCTCTTGTTATAAATGTGTAGGACCAGCCTTTTTCATGTAAAATACGTAATAAGTGTGGGCTACTGTAAGAAAGTTCCTAGTATGTAGGCAGTACTGCATACATGTGTGTATGGCAGGCTGCTATACCCAATGCTATGAATATGAGTGATGGGTGGGAAATGGGTCCTAACAAACCATCGACAGTTAAGATCATTATATGTAGACAGTAACACAAATAGTTGAACCGTGTCAGATAACCGGGAAAGAAATCGACCTTGACCTATGTCACAAGGGATTCATTCTAACATTCGTCTGGAGCGATTTCGGAGAACTATGGGAAATAGGAATAAGAATAGGTGGTATCGGGAATCTAACACCTAGACACGCTAATACGTTAGCAACGTGATACACTTGCACCACCTTACTCTGTGACAATAATGGAGGAATGTGCACAATCTGTACATGTCACATTAACTGTGGTTTATTGTTACAATCATAATAATTTGCCTGTGTGCGTAGTCTATGTGTAATTACAGTGGTACTGTTAGTATTCCTTACACTCCTGTGCATGTATAGCTGTAGTTGACAAATGAGGATTGCATACAAGAACAGTGGGTCGTGGTCAGTTGCAAGAAGTGTGCATTTTGACAGTTCACATAAAAATCTGCAATCATTACGACATTACAAACAAGTAAAGTGGGGCAACATTAAAAGTGAGGATAAAAATTGGAATTCTTGTGAGGTTATCCAGAACCCTATTTTCCATGGTTTCCCCTAATCACTCAATCCAAGCACTGAAAGCTTTACTAATAAATACAATAGCCGAATCCTACCGCAGTTCCTTCCAATTTGCCAATCTGTATGTACGTGTATTTACTCATTTTGCTAACGGTGAGACTTTGAACCCAAAATAAAGATAAGTACTCTATCATTTGCGTGTAAATACAGTATGAGGTATTTAAGTCACATCAGTCGCACTGTTGTAAAACTGTTGTAAAACTTCATATTTTGTATGTCATTATTGTATTGGGTGGCTGTTGCCTGAGGTAGGCACTTTATACTGAAACTAGTTATATGTTTAAGTTAAAGGTGAGGGTTACGGTGAGCCATTAAATGGCCCAATTTTCTCTATCGGGCTGAAGGCTTTAATAAACAAACACTCCGAAGGCTTAACACCACGGATAAGCTCGCACAAACTGGGCAAGACTCAAGCAAAACTCCTACCTATTCTTATAGATGTAGGCTGCAAGGTTCAAGGTTTGTCAACAACATTCTTGAACAAAGAAAACGCGGGCGAAATCACTAATCACCAATATAGTCAGGTACTTTTCAAATTTACAAGACTTTACAATGCAATGCATACATCAAATTGGGCTTCGTGCAAAATGCGCACAGTTCAAATCTACACACTCTTAAATCGTTGAATGCCCACCACAAAAAACAATAAAGGGCCTGATGCTTATTATAATTACAATCTGACGCTTTGAGTTTTCCGCCACAAAACCTTAATTACACTCAGAACATTCATACACATTTAGTCTCCAGCAGTTTTCGGGAAATCAGAAGGTTAGTAGACAATCTCCTTGTCCGAGGGCGACATTAAGTTTTCACAAGCTCATCGGCCTGCGCAAATCCAGGCACCTTAGCATTTGCCGTTACTCGGCTCTCCCGGTCTTGCTAAAGGCCACGCTTGACATAAAGGAAAGCTAAATGTTTGCCATTTGCCCAAGTTCAGAAGACCTTCAAGGCGATAAATGCACCGGCACAGAAAAAGTCGGGGGAGACTCACCCATATCTCGATGTTACGCCGTCAGCTTAAGCGGACTCACCACACAAGCAGCAATGTCCCTTGGTATTGCTCCTGCCCACTTTGCCAAGCGATGCAGAGAGCACACAGGAAGTCCTGGTTACCATCCGGCAGCACTCGTTAATCCGCCATTTCCACAATGAGGAGGGCTTCCCCTCCTAGACCCTTCCTCATCCACGCCCGACACAAGAGTGAATTCTCATGCTCGAGCGACCGCCAGCTCGACTTGCCGACGCACGCGCCCCTACCGCCAGTCGACGGAACTAGACCACCCCCTCCCCTCCCGGGCCTACCCCTCCATGGCCAATGGAGTGGGAGGTCCGAAGAGGAAAGGGAATGCGCCGGCACCGTCAACTGGGGCTTCCACTATTAATCACCCTAGCCGAGATCCTCGAGACCTCGGGAAAACCAAGAAGAAACTCTCTAAAAACCCTAAACCCAACCTGGACTCGGGAATCATCTTAATTACTCCTAATAGAAAGCCCCTTAATTAAGGGTGATCGCTCAACGGTTAAATTAAATTATGTTAGTTTAATTATGGTGGCTCTACTCTACATAAGTTAGTTACAAATACTACACAGTTGTACTACATAATTTAGGCTGGAGGGGAGCGACTGTTAAATAATTATTTGTTCATTTGTTCTACTCTAAGATGGGTGACCCTTTGGACATCTTAGACCTCACCGTTAGCATGATGCCGGAGGCTGATGATGATTGCGTCGGCTATCGACGGACAGCGGCACGTTGTGGGTCTCGACCCAGGACCATCCGGGCGAGGTGGGGACGGCTGGAAGGCTTGAAGGAGACCGACCCCGATTCCCCCGACACACTTCAGTGCCGGTGGGGAGAATCGCTGAGGGCCTTGTCTTGTGCAACCCCTGACCTTATTGCACTGCCATCGTCGCTAGCCCGTCCTCCAGACGAGGTTCTTGATAATCGTAGCATTACCCCCAATGTTTCCAAAATGATACGTCCCCGTATCATAAGGGTTGGTAGGATCTTGAAATAGCAATCATCCTGTATATGGTTCAGTATGAGCTCGTGCAGTTTTGTGGCAGTAGGATATGGAATACGGTTGCATCTTCAGACGGAAAGGAAAAATTATAGTGAAGGAATAACTATGGCAGACGGACAGCTAAAGGTAAAGGATCTGCCTTCGTCTCTTGCAATTTTGCTGTTTGCATTTGGTCAGTGCCGAGCTTTGTTGTACTGCTGAAAGTGAAGGTTTGATGAGCGGCCTTGGGTTGTAGCTATGACGTGCATATCTTCTTTCACGAACGCGGCAGACTACTACGAGTCTAGGTCGCGATACACGCAGCCGTTTCTTGACAGTAACTGTTCTGATTGTCCATGTATTTGTGGGTCTAACTAGTATGCCTTGTAATCTTTAGTTTTGTTAACAGAAAAATTGAAATATAATTGCTAACAAATTACATTAAAATATTTAAAAAAAATTTTAATATAATTTACACTCCCCTCGCACAAAGAGTATTAAATTTTGCTGAAAAACATTACAAGGTTATCACAGTTTACTACAGTCTAAATTTACAGATCGGTGTATGAACTATATCTAATGGCCATGATAATGTTTTAGGGTGTGGATTGAGCCGGAATAGTTTGAAATTTAGGAGTCCATTAATTATTACTGTAGCTGTGAAATTTCATTTCTAAAAATGTTAAAATTTGGTGCACTATTCCTCCTTAATTTCAATCAAAGGGATAGGATTACAAGGAACTCACACTGACTTAACACTAAATAACATTATGAAACTTTAAGTCAATTTACAACATTGCGCACAAACATCTAGTGTACGTGTATAGGTATTATGTGTACTTCTTTGCAAGGAGCAAACATGTTGGCAAATACATAATACCACTCTACGACACTGAGCACGGAGGTTTTTTCTTTTCGACGACTTGAACGGCACAAAAGGCAAGTAGCAAAGTCGGCCTATTACAACTTTGACACAAACATGTATATGTTGTGTGTTCCTTAGCACGTTACATACCTTCCTGTTGGTGTATGCAGATGCTTATTGTGTCTACGAAATGGAACACTTTACGTGGCCTGAACTTACAAATACGAGGTACGGTTCTCGTTTAAAAGGCGGCGGAGAGCAATGGGCGAGGAGCATAACATATGTACAAGGACAGATTTTCATACAGACTTCAGCCACAACACACCACACCACATTTGCATCTGTGGAGCGACGTTGATGAGAACGTAGACAATATCAAGTGACACTACCTATTGCAGGGCGTAGATGGACAGCGAGGACAACAATGTTTGACAATGGTTGTATTGTGGCATGTTGAAAATAACCCGCGCACAAGCACATATACTATTGCAAGAGTATTCAAAAGCAGTCGCCACACTGTTGGTTGTGTGCTTCATGAATTGTTGCATTCCTTCCATGCACAGCGAGTGCACGACTTACATCCTGCAGATTATCCTAAACGTGTGGAATTTGTTTGCAATATGGTTTCTGGAACAATACAGAACACGTCATAACTTGGCAAAGTATGTTCTCTTAACTGATGAGGCTTCCTTCCAAGGTGATGGTCTACAGAATTGTCGCAATAATCATGTGTGGGCAGTTTGTTCACGTTTATCGCCACAGATTCAGTGTTAATGTGTGGGCAACCATAATGAGTGACATGTTGGTTGGCCGTTATCTTTTACCACGCCGGCTCACCGGCAGTGTGTACGCAGAATTTCTGTGGGAAAGTTACTGACATTACTTGGTGAGTTTCCTTTACAAACAGAGAGAGGCCATGTAGTTGCTGCATGACGGTGCCCTAGCCCACAGCTCACGAAAGGCGCGTGATCACCTAAATAAGATTTTCCCTGGATGATGGATAGGCTGCGGTGGTCCTGTTCCCTGGCCACCACAATCTCCTGATTTGAATCTTTTAGACTACTTCTTCTGGGGTTACATGCGCAGCCTGGTGTTTGATACCACTGTGGAACCAGAAGAGGATCTCGTCGGCCGCAATGTTGCAGCAGCAGCAAATATTCGGGACAACTTCAGGGTTTTTCAACGTGTCCGATGATTGTAGGTACGACGATGTGAACTGTGCGTCAAACATGGGGGACGTACACTCAAGCCTTTTCTTTAATTCATTTTGCAGTATGTTTTACAAAGAAATCAGTGGGATATCATACATTTCAGCTCAAAAATATTTATTTCCACTCATAATAATTAAATGTTACAGAATAGTATTCAATATTGTAGATGTATTACATTCTGCCACTTGTCATAATGTTGAACATCTCTTATAGTACACAACAGCGAATTCAGTTAACTTTATGGTTCCAGATACAATACACAGGTATTTTAAATAAGCAATACGTCAATACACAGATTGTTCTTAAATAATTGTTACATACTTGTAGTATTGTAATCTTGTTTGTAATAGGTACCGTTATTCAACAATAATTTTCCATTATTTTCACCGAGCGAGGTGGTGTGAGTGTATAAATTTGCACATGTATTAGGGAGTCTAGGTGTTCGATTCCCGCCCCCACCTATCCTTATTCCTGTTTCCCATAGTTCTCGAAAATCACTCCAGGCGAATGCTAGAATGAATCCCTTGATCACTCCAGGTGAATGCTAGAATGAGTCCCTTGACATAGGTCACGACCGATTCCTTTCCTGGTTATCTGACACGGTTCAGTTCTTTGTGTTACCATCTATAATGATCTTAACTGTCGATGATTTTTTAGGACCTATTTCCCTCCCGTCCCTCATATTCATAGCATTGGGTGCAGCAGCCTGCCATACACACATGGAAGCAGCATTGCCTACATACTAGGAACTTACTGTAACCCACACTTATTACATATTTTACATTAAAAAGGTTGGACCTACGCATTTATAACAAGCGGACCTTTTTTACTTTCGACCTGCTTCTTTACTAGAAAACAGTATTAAAAGTTCCGTAATTCCTGATGGTATAAAAGTGTAGTATGATTAAATGGTAGCCACCCTAGTATTTTGTATTAGGGTGGAAGGTATTTATGTGCTTCTACTGTGTATTTCAATGTCCCAGTGGTGTAAAACAATGCTCAACATAATCATTAAATGCCTCTTAATTTCCATTATTTTTCAAAAATTCACTTAATAAATTCCATGTTTAAGGACTCATACTGTCCTTAATGTTAGTTTTAGGTACAAAGTGTCCTGTATATTTTCTACTTGTTTTTTCGTAACGAATCACCTCCTGAAGTTTGTCTGTCGAATTTCAGCCCTCATCCTGTATATGGATGATTTTGCAAAAAAAAAATGTTTCAAGATAAAATTTTTTTATAAATTTTCTCTTTCAGTTTATTATTATTATTATTATTTTTTTTTTGTCAAGGGACTGATAATTATTTTGGTAATTTAAAAAGAGGCTTAGCCCCTAATCCCTGTAAATACTGCCTTTATCTTTTGAAAGAACATTAACAGTGGTTGCCATAATGTTAGTTCCAAAAAATTTATCACTCGTAAAGTAGCAAATTGTCACATCTCTATTTATAAAAATGAACACTGACTGACTGATTGACTGACTGACATATCAAACTACAGCCCAAACCACTGAACCTAGAATCGTAAAATTTTTTGTATGAGTTCCCTTCAGGTCTTGGTGAGCACTAAGAAGGGATTTTTCGAAATTCCACTTCTAAAAGGGTGAAATGTATTTCCAAAGGAACGTTGGTAGAGCCAGAATCTGATGGCCTATCATCTTGACTTTTACATTAATATGACAAACATAAATATGCATATTAGCCAATATAAGGATTTTTGATATTCAACATTTAAGGGGGTGAAAAGATCTTAAGTATGTTTCCGACTAAGTATCGATATCCATCTAAGCCTTCGGGATAAAGAGTTGGTATTCTTTCAAAATGTTGCTTACGTAAATACCGAAAACCTAGTTGTATGGTTTTTTTTAAATTTGACCCACAAGAAGTAAAATGGGGCAGAATGTGTTTTTTAATAAATCGTCTGTATCTTTCAAACACAATTGATTATCGTCGTGATTTTTACTGTAATTGGTTACATATACAAATGTATATGACAGGACTCCAAGACGTTTTGAAACTCTTTAATTAAGTGGGTGAAAATACGTGAAATGTGTTTTCGATTATTCCTCCATATCTATCGAACCAATCAAGGTATCGAAGTGCTATTTGCTTTAGATTGATGCTTTTGTAAATATCCATGTACCAATAAAATATATTTAGAGAATTCGGCCCTAAAGAGATTAAACACAGGGTAAAATATGATTTTGATTCACAATCAATATATGTCGATCCCATTAATTCTTATGTAGCGACGTGATTTTTGTTTAAGATTGATGCTTACTCAAATACCTGAAAAGAAATTTCACAAATTTGTGAAATTCGCCACCTCAGAAGATGAAAAGTAGTGAAATATGTTTTCAATTAATTGTCGATATATCTTGAATCCAGCGGGTTATTGGAATGTATTTCACATTCAAGAGACACCAGTAAAGTAGTCTAAAATGTGATTCAGGGGATTTTTAAAGTTCAGTCTCTTAGGTGGTGAAAAGACCCGGAATGTGTTTTAGATAAATCTTCGATATAAATCTGACCCATCAAGATATTCAGTTAATTTTTTTCAAGACAATAATTAGGTAAGTGGCTGCAAAATGGTTTTAAGATTTTTCAGAATTCAAACTCCCAGTACTGTACAGGGGATCTACAGTATATGATTTTAATGAATGATCGATTTTTCTTCGATTGAACGATCTATCATCGTGATTATCACTTCTCTTGAATACTTGAACAATTATTTAGAGTATTTAGAGTGTGAAATTAAGATTTTTCGAAATTCGACACCTAAAGGGGTGAAAAGGCATAAAGTTTGTTTGCTTTCAGCCAATGATACATATCTAACCAGTTGAGATATTGAGGTGGTGTTCGCATCAGAATGATGCTTACGTAAGTATTTAGGTAAAATAATGCAAGTTTTTTATTTTTGAAGATAACTTAATTATTAAAAAGAAAACTTAGTTTGTATACTTTCAAGGCAGACGATCCGAAAACAAGCATGACCAGCGAGAAACAAATTATGTATATAGGAGTTTTGTCCTACAGTCTATCAAGATGTATTGTTGTACTACCTCTATGAACCTACGAAAGTAATATATTATTTTTAAATTTAGTTTTCATTAATAGTTTTGACGTTATGTTGTACGGTTGTTCGTAGCTCCGGTCTATTGTTCCAAAGGTTCTTGGCTCAAATTCCAGCAAAGCTTTGCAGATGTGCAGTTCTGACACAAGAAAATGTAAGACAGATTAAATCAGTGCAATTAGATGAAGTCGTTCAATAGTGGTAAAAATGTATTATGCTGTCTACTATCCTCTTAAGTTCCTTGACAGCATCATCCCACATATACCATCTCACTAAGCTCAAGGTTGGGGCACCAAAAATTTTTATAATTCTGCAAAACATTATCCTGTCAAAACTGCCTAATGGCACTTAACTTCAAGTGAAGGTTTTGAAAAAAAAGTATGTGATTGAGGGCACCTTCACTAATGGTTATGCTCGGGGGAAATCAGTCTTCATAGCACGTAAACTGCATATTTAATTTGATTACCCTCCTACGTTTAGAAGTCTTAATTACCTCACAACGTCAACTTTGCTGTGACTATAAATAAGGCCCAGATGAAGTCGCTGTCAGTGGCAGGGATAAACTTAATTTAGACTGCTTTTCGCATGGGCAGCTATAGCTTCTTATTCTGCTGGAGAGTTAACTCGACTAGCAGCTTTGCAATTCTATCACTTGATGACTGAACTGCCTATATGGTGTACAAAGAGGTTTTTCAATTAAAGCAAATATTACCTGCTGTGAGTAACACACGTAAGCAAAGCCGTGGGCACACTGTTAGTTAATTATGAAATAATTATTTGTAACTATAGGGAAAGTTAAATAGTTTTTCTCTCTTCCCCTCTGAATCTATATGAAACATATCTGACAGTGCTACTCTACCCTATAGCCCTCTGAACCCTCCTGTAATCCATTCCTGTGTATTCATTGTGGTTGAACCACCTCTGTCATGACCTGGGGGTCTATTCTCTTACTTCACTTTTGGTAAAGATGGTCACTTGTGACTGTCTTTCGTGAGCGACAGCGATTAAGATAGTCACTCGTGACTGTCTTTATATACTTGGAAACACTGTAGGATTTGTTAAACCGTCATACATCTTACTAAATTATATTTTCTCCCTTTTCACAGCATTTTTTGAACTACCATTTACGTAAGTTTAGTTTAAATTATATAAATCATATTTGTTCCTCTTTGAAATTCTGATTTGAAAAGTTATAACTTCATCTCATCTCTCGTGAAAAGGTAGTGTGCTGTGATTACAAGAGATAGTAGCACGCGTGTTGTATGAATTTGTTGTTTGCGTCGGCATTAAAAGTTAATATAAAGAGACATATAATTCCCCAAACATGTTTCATTATTGAAGGAAAAATAAAATAATGTATTTCTGTCCTCTTTCAAGCAATATTTCAGTCGGATTTGTTCTCCAGCGAGCAAGGCCGTAGAACACAACCTAAATATGTCTGCCATTTTCATGAACTTTGTCTCGTAACAACACCCTAGAACCCTATCTTTATATAAAGAGAGTCACAAAGCTTTTGAAAGGCAGTAACGACACCATTTTTAGTTACAGAATACAAATTCTCATAATAAAGATAATTACCCATCAACAATCTTTATATAAAGATCAAATAAGAGACTGAAAAGTTATAGAATAGGCCCCCTGCTGTAGAAGCATCAGTGAAAAGCATGGATAATCAAATTCATTAGCTAAAATCTGTTGTTTTGTAGATTTAAAACTGTGTGTAACATTTCAGAATGTAAAATTGGTTTCTGTAAATTAATAAAGGCAATTTCAAGAAAATGCAAAGCTTCTGTACACTGACTTGAAAGGATAAACAAGACAATGCTGAGGAACTGTCTGGAATCTCAAAGATAAGAAGAGCAGTTTTAATTCAGAATGTATAAAAAAATTAATTCAGTACACAATATTCAGATATGTAGTCTGAGAAGACATTAGATTCCACATTCTTTTAACCTTCTCCTACCAAACCCTTACACTAGCATGAACCTTTCTTTCAAAAGTTTAAAAATTTAAAGAAAATTGCATGTTAATATAAAATAATTTAATATTGCTACTTAAATAATTATTACAATTATGTAGATGGGTTTGTATAGTTGATAATGGTGAATGTTTTACCTGCAGTTAAATGCTGGTGTTATTAATTTCTTATTTTGTCAGTTAGGTCTGTCTAAATTATACTCTAATTACAGTCAAACCTCTTTAATACAAACTTGAAAGGACTGAAATTTGTGCAGTTTGTAATAATGAGGTTTGTATTAACAAGTGTTTACAAAAACACAAGAAATTGTGTAAATATTTTTTTAGGCTGTTTATACCCAAAATATAAACATTATCATCACCTCAATGGCTGCCTTTAACAAGTAAACTTGGTATTAGATTATGCATAAAGAAAATTTTTATGGAGCATTTAATTTGATATTCAATTTATTATCTCATTCCAAGGGGAAAGATAACTTCTTTGAATTAAAGAGAACTTTGTATTACAGGGGGTTTGTATTAACCAAATTCAACTGTATAACACATTGTCTATGGCTATTTATTTACTATAACACAACAGACAGATACACAAGAACTTATCTTAATGGCACCGTGTACCGGCATCTTCCTACCTGCTGGCCCTCATCGTCACGTACTCAACAGCTTTACAGGAGGGTGGAGACAATCGTTGGTGAAATAGCTACAGGGGTGGGGAGGCAGTCTGATCTTTCCCCTTTTTTCCCTGTTCATTGCGTACTTGCTACCCAGGAAGGAAGGTTCGTGCCTGGAAAACAAGAGTGTCTCGGGGCCAAGGAGATATATTCTCAACTCTGGGCAGGGAAGTGCCACTAGATCCGCGAACCATTACTGCTGACGATCACTGAAAGCACTCTTATTTTGCCATTGTTCTTCAGCAGCAAGGGAACTGTATCAGTGCTTACAAGGTGAAAAATGACGCTGTTTAAGCAGTTTTCAAATCAGAACATTTACTATACCACTGGTAGAAATATTTATATTTTTTAAGTGAAAAGGGAGGTTTTTTAACCACCCATTAACCCCATCACACACCCCTCCCACCCTGGCTAAGATAGTGCACTTAAATATGCAATGAATACAGTTATGAACAAAACAGTACTGTCATAAATTATTCAATAAAAAGAATCATTAGGGAGGGGGGAGAGGTGGATCTGCCTCTGTTATGCTACGTCAACCCATCCTAGTCTCGCATCCAATAAACAAGGAAAAAACATTCCATACTCCAATACATCCCCTCGTCAACACTTGTTATATATATATATATATATATATATATATATATATATATATATATATATGCCATGTCTGTTGCTCCTTACTTGCCACCACTACCAGTCACTACCACACTTGGAATTTATAATGTCCCTGATAAAATTCCTTTGAGTTCCAGTAAGGAACAAAATGTCCTTTTGTGAACTTCCTTAATATTGTAATAATACTTCACATAAATAAATAGCAAAGCATTTATGAAGCATGGTTTAGCTCTTGGGATGGGGGGGGGGGGGGTCCCCATCCCCCCTTGCATAAGCTCATGGCTTCATAACCACAGGCTAACCTATTTTATTGTGTGTTTCCAAAGTAGCGTACAAAATACACACCAAGCAAATTGCAACAATATCAAAATGTTAATACTGGTTTTTAATTGTAGTAAAATGCTGAACACTTAAATGAGTAAAATTTATTCAATTCACAACATAAAATAGCAAATGTATGTGTGAACACTTTTCTGAAATAAAATTGTTACAACTTCGAACTTGGCGAAAATACATGGCCACAATTCCAGCATTCTCACAATACGATTTTCTTCTTGCCTAACTTTTATACGTGTGAAGAATTCTGCTTGTGTTGTGAACAATTTTTGTAAGTAATAAAGTCATAAAATTTTGCTTCGGTTATGATGTCCAGAGTTTATGGGATTTACGTAAAAGTTGATTTCCCTATTTTATATTTTGCATGGTTTGCCCGTACTAAGACAATAATTTATTATTTAATGCAATAAATCCTTTTAGACTTATGATATTAATTTTCATCTAACAGATGTTCCCATAGGGTCCATTGTCTGGAAATTTTCGGTAACAGTTGTTACTTATTTTTGCTTTCAGCTCAAGTAACAAAAAAATTTGAATTATTTATTTTCCTTCTAAAATATGTTTACTTCTACACCTCAGCTTTGTAGTTAACATTTAAATGTGCCATTGCTTTTACATTATAATTTAGGTGAAAAAATTAACTACGAACATTTTAATGGAAGCATTTGAGACAAATCATTATGATGCTCTTTTGTAAAATGCATGACGAAGAAGTTGTGTTGACGATTTGAAAGTTAGCTAATCAATCCAGTACACAATAACATGAATATCATTGCAATGAAGTGCTCTTGGAAGAAAATTAAGCTCACTTATTTATATGTAAAGGTTCATCAGTTGATTCCAAAGCGTTAGAAGCTGTGTACTATAATATCAACACAACCTTTATTTCGGTATTCGTTATACAATCATAAGTATATTGGTGGCTAACAGTCATTTACAAGTGCCCGGTAATTTTTAAAATTAATGCAAATCTTACGCAAGTGTAGTAATATTTGGTTAAAAAACAGTATTAATGGGATTATTTCCTTGAGAATTGATTTTCATATACAGTAGTCATGTACTGTATTGCTAAACATTAATAGGGTGACAAAATTGTAAAAATGTTCTAAAATAACCTTAGCTAAACTCATAAAATTTACCAAACATTATTTAATTTTTTTCACACATTAAATACTATCAAAACTTCTCACAATTTATCATCTGTAGATTTTGTTACTGATATTCCTGTAATATTTACTAGAGCATTTTATAAATATTTAAACACATTAAAAGACAAACGACTTTCAAAATGTACTTTTTCTTTCATTTGAAATAAATTGAGTAAAGAGTAATAGATATTGTCACGGACCTTATAGGGGAATAAATCTGGACTCGAACCAGCAGAAAAGAAACTTAAAGAGTGGTCTAACTCCAGAAGCAATGCTTAGCTTAACATAACTATCAGGGGCAAAACAAAACAACAAGTGACTACTCGCATCTATAAATTATGCAAGCGGTACAAAACGGCAATAATAAAGGTGACGTACTCAGAGTTGAGTACGTGTGTTTTCCTGAAGTAGCACCTGAAATAAAAAATGATTACACAACTAAACACTAAACTTATAAATTAAAAAAACTTGGCCAAGATAAAATAACTATAATTAAATTAAAACACCTACGGCTTCATTAAAAGGCTATAATTAAAAAATAATAATAATTTATGAGATTTATCACAAAGAATGGAATCTGACATAAGAAAGACTTGACAAGTTATTAAAATTTAAGTTTAATTTAAACATTTTAAAATTCTATCAATTATCAATTAACCATTATTTAGACCAAACTAAATGTGAATAAACTTCCAAAAATACAAGTTATGCATTATTTAACACCACAGGTTACAAAGAAACATTTAAAATTGTTTTAAAATCTGCGACATTTAAGTGATTTCAGTTAACAAAATAATAATTATTATTACAATTCTTTTCTTCCATTTCAAATTAAGTTAAACTTCCGTGTGTGTGTAGGTGTTCCGACTGAGACTCACTTTCTCTCCCAGTTTAATTTCTCCCAACAAATAAATTTAAATGTTAACTTTACTTTTAACTCTGTTTCTTCAACTTTACCATTCACATTACTTTGGCTTTAACTTACATCTATACTGTCTATCGTAACGGGTACTGTCTGCCTTAAACACAAAAAAACTTAACAACCAAATTTACTGTGCCACTTTATGTCCAATTATTTTCACAAATTTTATGACACTATGGCAGGACATTGCAAACAAATTTCAGAAGTCAAAAACATAGTTCAACCATAAGAAAAACAAGGCATAACATAAGCAGCAAAAGTGAATAAACAATAAGGTGCTAAATGTTCATCCTCGTCATTAGTGCAGGTGTTGGGCTTACAACATATAAGGAATGTCACAGAAATACCTCGTTAGGATAGTGAGCATTACAAAATGAGATTATTTTGGCAGAATTATTAATTAGAAGAGATGCTAGATGATGAAGCTGCTGATGATGTTGATGGCGAACCTGTTTTGTGATGACCAAGGATGAAAGGCAAAGTAACTTGCAGACAGTTTGCAGTTTTCAATATTATGCATATTTTCTGTTATTTGCATCGTCAGGTAGACACGTGGAATCCTGAATTTTCATGTTCCTGACATGTTTTCTCCTCTGGAATATAGCCCATACAACCAATACTGGAAACATAAGCTTTAGAGATTTTCATTCCATATGCACACACTAACTGCAAAGACTTCAATATAAAGCATAAAAAATCTTTTTAAAGGCAGCCTTAAAGTTTATTTGTAAGAAACACAAGTGAAGCCATTTTAGCATCTCCGATGAACGTGTTATAATAATGCCGTAAATATGACTCGTACATTAGCACTATTCTGATGTTACAATATGAGGTACGTAATAGCTGTCCAATTCCAAAATCCTAATTCAATCATAATGATTATCATCATGTATGTATACAGTCATTAATTTAAGGTAGTCTACAAATACTTGCAAATACATGTTATTTCTATTTGCACTTTTTCTCTATTTGTATTTAATGGGCATAACACCTCGTTGACAGCGAGGTCATTAGAGACGGTGGGCTGTAACTAATTAGCATGCAGACAGATGAACACAGCTAAATCTAACACCCATGCCTTACCAGGGACTTGAACTCAGAACGTCTCGCAGCGCAAGCCGGCATGCAACCAACTGCTTTACGAAGGGCAGCACACTTTTTCTCAAGGCCGGCTGATAATGTATGTGAATTCATTGTGGTTAAAAAGGTGACTACAAGCTATATAATCACAAGGAAAAAATTAATTAATTAATTCAGTTGTAATCCAGATTCTGAAATGGAAAATGCAGAAGAATCACTCGAGTTAATGGAATTACAGCATAAACATACATGTATTTAAAGATGTCAGTAGACTCTTCAATGGGCCTGTTGGACAGTAATCTTAGCAGTTTCCTCATTGACGATAGATTGCTTCAGTCATGACTTCATTCTGCTTTGTCAAGGAAAAGCTATTACTAATTTGTTTCCATACTAATATCTTTGTCTTACATGCACTAAAACATTCTTTGGAACAGTTATTTGCCAAATTACCAATTTATCATTAATTTATTGCTAATGCCTCTACAGGCGGAATGCTTAGGATTTGTGGTGTCTGTCCGCTTACACTACTGGATAATGAAAAGTGCAGTTATCTAGTACTTTATGGTTTAAGGCAGTGTTACAGTAGGCCAGAATCATGCAGTTCTCTGTTGTGCTGGTACTGTTCTAAAGCCTAATAGGTCCACCAGTTAGTGGTCACAGGATCAACCAGGCTTCAGAATAGCACCAACACAGCACAACACTGCACTGTAGACTACCAATCCCCAATGTAAGAAGGCCTTTAATCATCACTTGGATGTAAACTGAAAAAAAATCCAAGAGAAGTTTAATGATTTGTATGCAATAATTCTGTCTTACAATGAGGTTAATATTAATAGAGAATGCCAAGTGAAGTTGGGAAGACAGTTTACATTTACAGTCAGAAAATAGAATGCATGCTGCTGTTTACTGTATAAAACTTGGTTAAAAAGTTTCTGAAGGAACTGAAGAATTTACTATGTACTTAGCAAGGAAAACTTCTTAAAAGAGTCAATTTATATTATATTTATTGAAGTGATAAAAATGATTCGAACTTATTAAGGGTCAGTCTCCTCCTTATGTGTTGATTTATTGTTTTTTCTTGGCTATCTTTGTTTCACGACCGAAAATTCTAAAAATACCACAATGGAAACATAGCTATTGATCTTACCTTTCAGTAGGCACATAAAAAGTGAACTAGGAACTCATAATTTTGTCTTTTTTTTTTGTAAAATTTTTACAAAATTGACTGTTTTTATTAATTTTTATAAAGAAAAACATATATATTACTATGATGAGTTCCTAGTTCACTTCTTGCATGTCTACTGAAAAGTAAGATCAATAGCTATGCTTCCAGTGGAATTTTCGGTCGTGAAACAAAAATAAGCAAAGAATACCAATAAATCAACACATTGGGTACAGTGGGGGGGGGGGGGAAACTGACTCTTAAGGGGAAAACTTCTTAAATGGGAATTTTTAAAAGATTTATTACACTGTACTTAAAATGTATATTTTACTCACTCAAACTTTGTCATCTTCATGAGGTACAATACTTTGTAACGTGTATATTCCTTATGCATCTTGTGTATGGCATGTAATGCTGCTTGATTTAACAGGACCCTAACGTAATAAACGCTCCGCTGCCAGTTTTCCACCGACCTCCGTCTACAGAACGGGATGCCACAATCATGAGGCCGCCAGAACACGAGGATTCCTGCCTGCAAGTGCAGCGCTCAGCCGACTACTTGGTGCCCCTGCCTGCCCCTACGTCCATCTCAGAGGTGCCATCTTCCCCTTCGACCAGCAGTGTAGACAAACTGCTGGCTAACTCCTCCGACTGGGAGACCAGTTTCGTGATGCCCGAGTCGCGGTCCACCCAACCACTTATAGAACAAGAATCGAGCAGCAGCAGCGAAGTGGTGGCGGAGAAACCTTCCGTGGGCAGCCTGGTCAGCATTGACAAGACCTCTCCTCCTGCCACTACCGTCAACAACAACAATAACAATAATAACAATAACCCCCAGCTCAAACAGGGCAGCTTGAAGGGTAGTCTGCCATTAGATCCGTCAGCCCTGGCGAAGCAACCCTTCTCCTACGTTAATGTCAGTGTTACTCCCTCCCATGGAACGCCCGCCAAAGACTTGGACAGTGAGTCCCAAGGTCATCCTTTCACAGTCCAGGGAGCGACAGGTCGTCATTTGATGCCTGATGCAGAAATCTCCTGTTAAAGTTAAAAATGATACACCAAAATTTCTCAGCTTATTTGATGTATAAGTGTGAATAATAGTGTTAAATGTACCTTGGTTCTCATATTCATAATCCCACCGAATATTATCTTTTGAAAGAATTGTTTTTCTTTTTTAGTTGGAGGAACGTTAACACCAATTCTTTTGCAATTAGTTGAACATCTGTTACTACTGAACAGCCCTTAACTTTTGTTTTCGTTACACGTTATAGTGTAGGTAATTTAACAATTCTGTTGGTAAATGCTGTGCAGTTTGACAGAAAATACTCCATTTGTGCATCACTGAATGTACTATTTAAAAAAAAGTGAAATATCGAGCATACAAAATTTTTCTACTGGAGGATGTACATCGAAGCACCAGTACGAGTAATGTGTGGTTTAGAGTTTTTTTAAACAATTGAATCAACAACTGAAAAAAAATTCAGTTCTTAATATTCTTGATATACTGTGAAAACAAGCAGCAAGAAGTTTAAAATTTCTTGTATTTAGAACAAGAAGCAGGACATCATTTTGATGATTGTGTAGTTCTACTTTTTGTATAAAAATGTGAGTAGTTGTTGTGTAAAATAACTGTCACATTTCCAAAACTGTAAGTATCATTTTATATATAAAACCATGTAATTAATGGAAGAAACTTGTAAATTTACAATGTATGGTATATCATATTGATCATTGTATACAAATGAATATTATATGTATTGTATAAAAGTAGAGCCTGAATAGTTGTAGTGAATGTGAAACAAATAGAGACAAGTTTTCCATTTTTTTGTGAAAGAAGGCTGGTCATGACCTTTGTTACATGCTATTTTTTTATAGCCAAATTTTTAAATGTTGATACTGTACTATATATACCTTGATTTTAGCAGTGTCAATTTCTGGAGTCAACTTAGTAGAAGTCTTGCTTACTTGTTTAAAATTGTTTTATAACCCTAGTTTTACTGTGTGAAATTTGTTGTTACGTACAACCAAGCTATAGGAAAAGGAAACAAAATAGGTGCTAACACCATATACACATGCATACACATACAGACATACACACATACACACATACTGACTGATACATTTACACTTATGTACATTTTAAGTTAATGGAAAAGTGGTTCATAATAAAATTATAACTCAGTTTTTCAGCTCTAATGGATTGTGATGCAGATGCAGGTTTAGAAAGATTCAAAAAGGGCAAAATAAGTGTGATGCATCTCCTTCTGTTGTGAAGGACTTATAAAATTTAACTGTGTGATAAGGAGGACAGAGTACATCTGTACAGCACATAGCAGAACAAGTGCCAGATAACAGATATTGTGGCACATCCAGCACAACTAACGAAGAGGAGTGAAGGCCTCACATGTGAGGTTGTACCTGATGAAGACCGTAGAATAGCTACATTCTTGTGCATATTATGTCACAGATGCTTACCTTCTAAGTGTCTGTTTTATAGGTACGTACCGATATACAGCTGATCATGCATGTGAAATTGTAATTTATTTAAAAAGAAAATTTTAAGGGTAAGTTATAAATCCTCTGGTTTCCTTGCAGTTTTTAGCTACTTCTGAACTATCCTAAAGTTGTGGCATCAAAGTCCAGGTTTTATATATATAAACACACATGTACAAATAGTAAGGTGCCGAGTTTTGTAAGTGTTATATTACTTAGTCCATTACGTAACTCAATTTTTGTGTAAGTTGATCGTATGTACTGTCCTTGAATGTAACTTCAAAAGATACTAATATTTTTTAAAGGGCAATGTTTAGAACCAAAGAGTGTGTTTGCAGAAGTAAAGGCAAAAAATAAGAGGTAAATATAATGAAAATAATACTGTAAACACTTTGTTTAACATGTGCAATGCTTTTCAAATTATTAGCTCAGCAAAAAGCATAGTAAAGCAAAGTAAAGGCAATAAATAAGAGGTAAATATAATGAAAAGAATACTGTAAACACTTTCTGTAACATGCACAATGCTATTCAAAATTATTAGCTCAGCAAAAAGCGAAGTGCTCGTGACAAAATTGCAACAATCTGCATGTGTGCCGAGTTGGTTTGGCACAAGACTTAAAACTGTGCGTGGCTTGTCTGCCACAGATCTCACGCACGCTTATACACACAGCCTATGGATGCCTGGAAAAGGTTCACTCATGTGCACTCTCTTTTTTGCTAATTTGTAACTATTGTGGAGGAAGTTATCAGCGCTTCCCATTAGATATGTCAGATGTGCCAGCTTAAAGTAAATTACTATGTCTGGACAACTGTACCATAATCAAGATTCGATTAGGACCGAGTGTGTCGTGTTGTAACTAAAAAAATAGAAATACTTGTGTAACTTACCTGCATGCTTTAAGATGAAAGTTGTCTAATTCTTTTGTTTGGCCAGGTTCATTATCCAAGAGAAGCAGTACTTTATGTAGGATTTTGTTATTTGCACACTGTCCATTAACCTTAAGAACAAAATTATTATCAAACTAATCTCCAAACAGCGCATGTGTAACCCAGGTCTTGGTGTTATATTTTCAGATTACAGGCAGATTATTTCAGTCAGTTTTGGGGATAATATACTGCAAGTGAAGTTTCAAGTCTCCAGACACATTATAACGAACTACAACAAGGATACAGTCTTTTGCGACCTTGAATACAGGCATAGATTTTTTTTCTTCATAGAAATGAATGTCCGTTTTGGCATTCACTTTCAAAACAGAGCAGTTTCATTGATGTTAAGGTTCTTATCTATGTTCAAGGTTCGTTGGTGTATGTGAGGCACAACATTTAGAGTGGCGTCGGTCGGCATATGTAATGCATTTTATCGCCTCTACACGCAAACCCAGCAACTGACGCGCATAGCTTCACTAGTATTCATTTTCCTAAGGAACTTTAAGCGGTGACTGTATTATTTAATTTGTGATACGTATGGTTCAAATTCCAACGTTTATTTCTATTATTGTGTTTATTGAGTCTCGTTGGAATTTTCCTAGATACTGCAGTTTAAAAAATCTGTTTTTATTTATTTTGAGTCTTGAAAATTGTGTTTCCAATAAGCGATACTAATTTTAAACTAATAAAAACATTGTTTGCAATGTGTTTTCCTTTCATAGCTATACAAACGTAATGCGCATTGAGATGTTTCTTCCAATTATGAGTACTTGTAACTCGCTTAAATGTGTTTCAAGTGCAGGTAGATAGGGACCTTAAATATTTACTGAGGCAAATATTCACCTCCCTCAATTATTTCTGCTAGGAGTTTAGTAATTTCTCTTGTCGTGCCTGCATCTGCACTTGCGGCTTAGCCTGTGATCTTGACATAGTGAATATTTGGGAACTTCTTGAATTGTTTAAATCAGCTAGTGCTAGCTTTAAGGTAATGTCCCTCTATTTGCACTGTTTTTGCAATAATCATTTTTTAAACCTAAATGAGAGCAGCTGTCGAACATCTGTTTGGGCAGTTTTGTTTAAAATGGTTCACACCATGTTGGCTTGCTTTTTTTACAAACAGTAAATGTTGTGGTTTTTTGCAAATTATGTTACTAAAAATTTTTTTTGTTAATTAACTTATTAGTTGAAACATTGTTTCATAAAAATCAGCAATCATGACTCTACATGCCTTTTTCCTGGATTTCTTAAGAAAATCCTCATGCTTTTTACTATTTTGTTTGAGCAGATACTACTGCTTCACATGAGATAAATTATACTGCTGCTAGCAACTACCATGATCAACAAAACAGGGTGAAGAGAGAGGGAGAGGGGACAGCTAGCATCACACAATTACCATGCAAGCTGTTTTATTATCAGCCGCTATTTTATCCCATGCTTTATCACATCAGACAAAAAAATAGTGTAACTGCGAATTTACATAAGTTGCGTGCCCTATGTAACTTGGTGCCTACCTGTAAGATAGATAAAAATTACTTATTATAGTTATTTTTACCTTTTCATATTTGTTTATTTATTCATTTGTTTACTTACATATTGGTTTTAATCTGTTTTGGATATATAAAACCAAATACTGTGTGTAGTTATCTTGTGTGTAGAGAGGCTAGTATTGTCACATATGTGGTATCTGAAGTGTTTACATTAAAAGTTGGTACAAAAAGTTTCACATTACCAACATTAGTATTGGCATTTTTTGTAGGGGCATATGTAAAAACAACATGCAGTTGTGATTTATGGTACTGTATTACTAAACCATCAAATAAAAACATGGAAGTCATTTTAAATTTTAGTTTTCGTAGAATAGTTTTATTTTCATCATTTGAGTTTATACAAATGATGTTTGTTTTGTTTGACGCAGCTGCTTGGTTAGGAGAAAGTAAGTTCTTAGAATGTTCAACGATTCTATTGCTTTACTCCTTACAGACACTAATTTTTTATACCTATCCACAATCTGTTTTCTGGCCTTGTTTTGCAGTGTATTTCTTTACTGTATGCAGGTGATTTATACCACAAATATATAAGAAAATAGAAGGAAGGGAAGACAGACATGTTTTTTTTTTAACATACGTATTGTTAAACAAATGAAAAGTATTTTCCTAGTAAATTCAGGTATGTAAGTAATGTAATTCATAATGACAAATTGCCTGATACTACAACAGCTGGCTAAGTGAGGGCATGACAATAAGTAGTAGTAACTATTGTAAGATCTTTATTGACATTACAGTTTTATTTATGGAAACGACAGTGCAAACTGAGTACAGGTAGTTCAAGATAAAGTGAGTAAAAAAAATTTAACATTTGAAAAATGTCACTAAATGTTACTACATATACTGCACATTTTAACATCAACAATATTTGCCTTACAACTTGTACAGTTGGCCATAAATTAACGAAATATTGTTTCTGGTATTTTCCTATTTAAATGCAAAACTTCTGAAATAAAATTGATTGAAATTGACATATTTGAATGTTATATAATTACGTAATAAACTTTTTTTAATCAAACTATGAAGATTCCTACAGACTGCACAATTTATCTTACACGCGCAAACATCAAGTGGTGTGTCCATAGAGGTTAGACATTTCCCGTTGTTAGCCATTACACAGCGTGGAAAGATAAAAATTTACTGAAAATAAAACCTAAGAAGGCTTTTTTGAGTGCTCATTTTATCTAGAACCACTTATTACGTGTTATGAATAGAAGTACTAGTGTGTAGAAGTCAAAAGTTATGTTTCAGCATGCCTAAAAAGATAATGTTTATGTTAGATCTCATCTGGTTTACATATACAGTAGAACTCTGTTTTAATATTTTTCAAGTGTCTGGAAAGATAAGTGTTACATGCAGAAAAATGTAAAAGTAGGAATCAGTATTTTTACATCAATAAATGGATTTTACACAGAAGTAACTTCCAATTTCAAATTTTGTGTAAAGTAAATCAGCCTACAGTTAGATTTAATGGTGCTTCATTTACCATGCCACCAGAAACATGATTACTGTAATAATATACAAAGTGTTTACGTGTCTTCTGTAGGTTCATGATAATCATCTTCAAATCACCATCACTAATATCACTGTAACGTACAATTATGACACTCTGTCAAACATAAACTTGTTTTCTGTATTTGTCTAAAAGCCTGCTTGCAAGGAATAAAAATTATTATATTACTTATATCTCAAATAACACTGTTAAGAAAAATTTTGCCCAACTTTTGGTTATTCCTTGAGCAGAAAATGATGTAATATGCAGGAAATTAAAAAAAAACTAGTGATGTTACAAGCACAAATTGAAAACATTACGATGCTTTATGGAAAAAAAAGTGGGTCCAAACAAAAGTGATGTTACATGCAGCAAAATGTTACATGCACAAATGTTACAATGGGGTTCTACTGCACTAAAATTTACTGTGCATCTACTGGCTCTAGAAATATAAATTGACAGGGAAGTTCGAGTGATATTGTTGCAACCTCAACTATTGAGAAGCAGTGACATACGTAATTTGAAACTCAACTTGCTCAAACATCAGAACTGCAGAGTAGCTTATTGCCCACTGATCCATTGCAGACGAGGGCTAGGCCAAATGAGCAGCTGTTAGCTCTGTCTGCAACCAGTATATGCCTACTTCATTGAGTACCATACCGGGATGCATTCTTCATCCATGCAGACAAGATATCACAGCAGTTTAGGTAGCAAGTTCACTCATGTAGTATCTATAATAATGTCTTTAGCATGGATGTGTTTGCTGCTGTGCTGCTGCAGCGTCAGTATCATTGAGAATGAAAAATTTGTATGTGTGAAGGACTCAGAGTTGGTGTGTAAACAGTAAATGCAACTGTGACTGCTTTTTCGAGTTTGCAAAATACTGTAATTCTGCAGGCCCAGAGGCTGGTAAGGTTTACGGTTGTTTCACGGTAGAGCCTTTTCACTGGAATATGGTCGGTTTTTCTCGTATTTTGTAGTAAGTAATTAGTTCATGCAGTTTTTAGGCCTATTTTCTCTTACTTTGTAAGTTATTAATTAATGAAGTTTGTAGGCCTATTTTCTTTTATTTTCTAAGTAATTAGTTCATGCAGTTTTTAGGCCTATTTTCTCTTGAATTAATGAATGTATTTCATCAGAATCTTATGTTTACAATACTCATTTGACTATTATGTCGTCTTCTCAGAGATCTAATGTAGGGTGTTGCATGCTTTTGTATTATTCACCAACAATAAGTGTTATTTATTTGTAAATTTTTACTGCAAATGTTAATACACATCTTTCTTTTATTTGTTCAGTGGAGAGATATGTATTACATTTGAGAGTGACACAGTATAATTGTGACTCTGAAAAATATGACACGTTAGTGATTATGTTTATAGTAGCTAGTCCTTTATAAAGAAATTAATTGCCAAAAAAAACATGCTCTTTATAAAGCTCGTATCTGGGACTTCAAAAAGTGCTGAGGCTTGGAAAATTTACTCCTGAAATATACTTGAAACCGTATGTGGCACAAAATAAATATTTTGGAAAAACCTTTTTTGTTTACGATTTCATTGCCATTATAATGTATTACAATCATTTTTCCATACAATGCAAAAATAGTAATGAATGGACCCTGGACAACTTAACTTTGAATGCTATATGTAGGGAAGTATGAAGTAATTTAACGGAAGTTTTGCTAAATGGACACATACGTAGTAGAAATGTTGCCCATTAATCAATGAGTTGATTTTTCATCTAGCAGTTAAATGTTAGATATTTACTATGTACAAGCAAAAATATGTACCTATAAACTAACACTGAAAGAAAACAATATCTATTAATTTGATTGGTTAAGGCTCAGCATCAGTTGCCATATTGAATTATATTATTTTTCGCTTTTATGAAATTCTGAGAAGGAAGATGTAAACTGTGTTGCTATAATATCAATTGTATTTATCTTGTACTAAAATAAAAGCATTGCAGTTGAACTTTAAACGTATATTTAAGTCGTAATCAGTCGAGCAAATTAAGAATAAAAAAAATTGCTTGACTGATTATGGCTTAAATATACGTTAAAAATTCAACTGCAATGATTTTATTGTAGTGCAAGGTAAATAAAATTGATATTATAGCAACACATTTCACATTTTTCTTCTCAGAATTTCATAAGAGCAAAAAATAAAATAATCAATGTGGCGACTGATACCAGGCCTTAAGGATTTGATTTGAAATAATTAAGTTTGTACTGTTATTCTAGAGCCTTGTTGAAGTTACGATGTTGGCACAGCTTAATCCACCTGAAGTAATCAATTTTTACAGTTTGTTTATTGCTACAGTTGTGTACTTAGTTGAGACTTGGCATTTAATATATGTAGCACGTTTATCAGACATAGTGCATCAGCAATAATTATATAATTGTTTAATACAGTACATACAATTGGATATTTGTGTATAGTGTTTGCAGATACAGTTATAGTTTTTACTTTTGTATATATAATATGAGATGCCTTCTTTTATGTACAATTACTTTGGTTATTCACAGTCTTCCTATGAGTGTTTTGCGAGGATTTTCTTTAAACTTGTAAGTTTGTTTTAAAGCTCTGTTACACTATGGTTATGTAGCTGATATGGACATTGTTCTTGTACAGTGGATGACTCATCTACTTAGTTATAATTTAAATTGTTGTAAAAGATAATGTAATTGATTTTACTTCAAGTATGTTTCTACATTCACAACTACATTTGCAGCAATTCGTACTTATTGTAAGTTAACTGTTAGTTTATACTTCTGTGTGGCATTTTTGTGCAAGAAGTCTATACACAATTTTTGTAGACATTTACTTTGCTTTTTATTTGTATACACATATTTGGATGCTTTCACCACTATTTTTAAGTTAAAAAAAAACTAAGAATATGTTCTACTGTTATTGTACTAAAGCCATACGTATTACATACAGGCTGGGAGTATATATTGTATGGGATACGTAATGTTGACTGTTCGACGAACAGGAAGAAACTTTATACTTAGCTCTCAATACTTGCTTCCACCTGTTCATTTTATGTACTTAAAAAAAAACTTTTTAATTTGTTTTATACTGGTATGGAATTAAAAATACTTCAAAACTAAACTCTTGTCTAACAAATACTATATTATGTTATCATGGAAACTGAAAATAAATGTTGTTTTTGGGAATACTGTTAGGTAACTGTAAGTTTATCAAATATTTCAGGATGGCAGCCTGTTTATAGTCAAACCGTAATTGCAGTGCATTACATTTTTTCATAATAATACTTTTGGTTCCATAAAAACTAAAATAAAAATGGGATTACATGTTCATTTGGAATCTGAAATTTGAGAAGAACTTGGTAAACTCATGTTAAGATTTTTCCAGTTTTTTGCTTAGGACATGGATATAAAGACTGTCTTCAGTTAATAACAAGTAATGAATCATTTCTGCAGTATCTTTCATTGCTGAAAGAATAGTAGTGCTAGTTATAGGCATATACAAACTTCCCAAATATTGTTGTGCCTTCCTTCTGATATATGAAATGTGAAGCTGTTGTGTGAGCAGATATTATAACTTAGGTGTAAGTAATTGTTTGTTTATGTCTGTTGCAGAAGTCAGTGTTTTCTGTTTGAAAAATTACTAATACAAGTGGGAAGGAGGGAGGGTGGAGAGAGAGAGAGAGAGAGAGAGAGAGAGAGAGGAGAGGAAAGAGAGAGAGAAAGAGAGAGTGAGCACAACTTTTGAAATTATGGTAAAACTTTTTAGCACAAAATTGTTAGTAATTTTGTTAACTTATCTTACCTGGCCCAGATGAAAATTATTCTGCCTTTGGCAGTTGTTCAAGTTGTCTGGAAGAGAAACATATGTAACCTTTGTAACAAATTTGTAAACAGTGGCAACAGAATCAAAAAAGAATAAGAGATTTAAGTGAAATGACTGTGGCCAGAGTTTTAGTACATATGTAATTTTGTTAGTTCATTTTAGTGATGCTGATGTAAAGAAATAGGCTGTAAAGCTCTATAGTAGTTTATGCTGTAGGTTAGCTAAGTTGCTGTCTTTTCCTCCAGTGTATCACCCTCCATTTTCCTCATCACATTGAACTAGACTGCTATACTCAGGGTGGGGTGAGTCAAGAGAAAGAGGTCCTGTGTCGCTTGTGGACCCATGCCTCAGGTCGGGATCTTGTAGCCTGAGGTACGAATCAGTTTTAATTGTACTGTAGTTTGAAGCATACACAACTTAATACTATCGTATTTTATTACTTTGCTTGAGAATTAAACAGTAAGAACTGGCTAAGTTGTACTGACATCTAAGAATTGCGCTCATTTGACTTATTGGATCTTATCGTTACAGAGTTTCTTTTTGTGACCCATGGCTATTGGTAACAGTAGTAGTTTATGTGTGTTGATCTTTAAAAAGGAGAGTGATGCTTGTACAGTAAGAGACCTTTGTATTAGCTGAATGTGAACTGTGGACTTTCAACGGTTGGCACTGCTGTGAGTGGAACATGACTGGTGAATGTTCACCAGTGCTGTCAGGCATAATACCATGAATAAAGATGTTTTTTACAAGAGTCTGATGTTCTGTATTAGAAAACACCAAAATTGTACAAAAAGGTATTGCAGTTATTACTCCGTTTTATGTCCTTCACTTAAGCATTGTTCCAACTGATATAAAAAGCAATTGTTTTTGTAATTTGAGTCTCACTCTATAAAGTTTTTACTATAGTACTATGCATATCAAATAGTAATGGTTTTTTGTTTTTTTTTTTAATTTTTAACAATTAACTAAAGAAGTTGAGCTCAATAAGCTAAAATGAGGCAGAATTTGGAATCATTAGTACAAGTGTTCTCATACAAAGCATGTAGTGTAAATAATTCTAACATTGGCAATTAGAAATAAAAGCAGTATTATGAACAGTGGTACCAGCAAACAGTACGTTTGGTATACCTGGATGTTTATTTAGCTATTAATTTTAATTTTCTGGCACATTGGATTTAGCTGTTTGAAAGTGAAATAACCTAAGTAAGATGAGGAATGTATTCCTCTAATTTAAAGACATGCTGTAGAGTACCATAGCTGATGGTGCTGTCAGTGAACATGTTTCCGAGTTCTAGGATAGCTTTCCAGACAGCCCATTACTGGCTGCAGACTGTGTCCGAGACAATCTCTCAACATATCAGCATAATTCCAGCTACTTGTACACCAAGCCAAGCTCTGTCGAGGTACACATCTACTATGACATCATACTCATTTCAGTCGGACATTGTGCTGGTAATGGTTCTATACACACTCCTTTCATCACAGAATGAATAACGTCGTCAACAGGATTTCTGGGTCCTTGTCTAAGTCAGTCTTTGGAGCACCACATCATTCTAAATCTAGTCCGCCTCCCTTTCTCTTTTACTTTTTCTTTGCTTACGTCTGATACTTTAAAAATGTGTAACTATTCCATATTAACCACCCCTATGTGGCATACAACAAAGTCTGGGGGGCAATTATTTTGAAATATTGCATCTAATTATATTTAGCTTTGTTTAATTATGTTTTTTCTACTATGGTATTGTTTTCCACTGAGCATTGCAAGAGGATCTGATTAATATGTTCGACGTATTAAATTTAATTTGAAAATAAATTCTCCTGGATTACTAAAATTAGTTAAAAACACTTGTAAAATATATGTGTCTTCTGATCACAGTCTGGCATCTGTCACTTTTGTCTACGTGTAATATTTTAAAATGTTAGTATTTCTGCCCTACACAAATTTATTAGTATCTTTCTCTATCACATGCCAGTTTCCAAATTACATCACTCCTGACGAAATGTTACACTTATAATGCCCACTCAATTAATGCACTTCAGCAGTCACCCTCTTGTTGAAATCTGTCTTGCTTCATTCCTTCATCTCTGTACCTCATCACAGCCATCGTCTTTGTTGTTGCCATCACCTTAGTTGATTTCTGTACATCAGCTCAAACATATAATTACCTTTGACTCTGTCACAATTAATTATAGCAAACACGATCCTGTCTTGTTTGTGTCTATCTCAACAACTTTTAAAACCGCAACCAAATACTGTACCTCCACATTCTATATTCATTAGACACGTTGAAATCAGGTGTGTCATGTTATCTACTTTATTACTTGATACAATATGCTTGCTATCCGTATAACATAACTATCGCGCTCAGTTTTTTTGGCTACCTCGGACTGCCTACTTTCCCACCTCCTCGCGCCTGCTCCACATCAGCCAACCTAGCCTACACCACATCTCTTCTTCACACATCTTCTTAACAACTAAACATTACTAATTGCTAGTTACTATACTTTAATCCCTTAATTTCAAAGGTCCATCTTCCTAGGTTGCACAACTGTACGTCCGCTCCTCGTCATGAGATGTGCTCTGGCCATCCCCGTGTTCTGCTCCTTTGATGAGAAACTCTGGGAAGGCAGCCTTGCTCTGGCAGTCCCTGTGTTTTTTTCCTCCGTCTTGAAACGATGGAAAGGCTGCTCTGGTATCGCTCTGCCTATGGGAGGGCCTTCTGTACACTGTGTCTTTGCCTGTTGATGGTTCTGTGGGTGTGCTACTACTGGTGGTGGTAGTCCATGTGATGATTTCCTATCTTCCCTTGGTACAGGTATCAATTGTCGCCTATTTCGCTGAAAGGTGCGAGTCTCCGCTGACAGCTGTTATGATCTAGGGCATTCTAAGGACCGCTGTACCATGCCGTAATATTTCAGTACCCAGATCCTTGGCTTCAGAGATTGCAGTGATCTTGCTCCATGGCGTCTGTTGTAGTTGGCCTTGGATCTCATTTTGAGAAGGTTATCCCGCTCTTGGGACTTTATTTAAGTTTCTTGGGTTGTCTGTCGTTACCTTTTGGTATCGATTCCGAGAGACATTACTCCAGCCGATCGAGAATGAGACAACTCGAAATAGCTATTATAAGTGCAGTGTCGGTTTGTCGCTTCCTTACTTCGGCAAAGTTCAGGTTATCGACTTCCTCCTCTAACAGTTTTTTCCACTATCTTAACTTATTTAACAACCAACTGGACAAAAATTAATATTTGAAATGTTTACAAAAAATTACATTATAAATAACTTTTTGGCCTAAATATCACTCTCGTAAGTTATATAATATAATATATTAGTCAGTAAGACTGTAAGTCGCTGATGTTGGGAACCATATGAGTAAAATAAAGAATATTTATACAAACTATTTACACTGGATATTTTGTGCGCAGTGTGTTTACATTAGGTATGTTTCGTTTCAACACAACTCTTCACACTGATGGCTGCTAGGAACTCGCTGAACAATATTAAATAACAGAACATTTTGTAAAAAATTAAATATGCCAATTATATGTATTTTCGTGTCTTAATAAAAGGCAGTGCTTAAATGTACAATGCAAGAAGGCCTGTGTAACCACTAGCAAATTATTTCATTGTAACATTAGCATGACAGTAATGTGAAATAAATTTTAAAAAGCATAGAAGTACCTTCTGAAAATTAATTTACTTATGGCTTATCAACACAAAAATATATTTTACGTATTATAGTACATGTTAAAATAACATCACGTTTTTGTGCCGATCCGAACTTCAAAAGCGTGTATTTCAGGGAATAACATCCCAACGATACTAACCACATGTCCACTTATCACTTGGAAGTGTGTGAACTCATAATAATTTACTACCTAACGTGGTACTCGAATTGCGTAAAAAACTTAAGAGTTTGTACAGTTTTAGCACTTCAAATATTATTTAAGATACAGTAAAATTCACTGCATACATTGGTAAAATTTTGCTATACTTAAAATGTGCACATCATAATTTGCTCTTTTGCAGACATTATGGTAACATGAAAGGACAACCTAAAATTAATTAGGTTATATCTTTGGAATGTTAAAATGTATCCTATTATAGCAAGCTAAATAAATAAATTACAATACTTTGAGAAGATTTGAACCAAAACACAATCTCCTCTGGGCTACCAAGCCAAAACACTAACCATGCACCTAACTGTGCGGTTATTTCTTTTGGACTAAAATAGTTATGTTAAACAGATGTAACAGAGTACCTATGTTAAACATTTTTTTTGTGTATGCACATACTTTCTAAAGTGTTAAATAGGAGCAGATGTGAAAAGTATTGTGCATATAATATTGTTCGCTTCAAGCCACCCCCTCGCAGCAATGTGGTCTATAATAAGTGAGATGCTGTGTTAATAACTCTTTGCAGCACTTAAAACTATGTCTATAATGAAACATTAATGTTTTTATATCAAGCACAATGTTTAAAGAGCGCAGATGCATAAATATTGTGCCAATTTGCAACAAATAACCTTCATGTTTTTTTCCGCCATGTTTGTTAACTAGACTTCCTGATCGTGAAACAGCTCTCGGCAGCAACATAGCACTTGAGAACTCGCGATCGGGTTGAAACAAGAATCAAAAGTAAACGAGACCCTGCATGTAACTTAGAATAACTAAAACCTGAAATTTTCCACGAACCGTTATTTCACAATTGAGATGTCAATTTTGAGAAACTTAGAATAAAGTCCCTGGAAACTTTGTGTCAGTGAGCACTTCCATTGTGGCTGCAGGGCAGGGCCCACTACTGGCAGTGTAGCTCTCAACTTACTGCCAAATAGCAACTCTGCTGGAGAGAAACCCGACTCCAAGGGGGTAGAGCAGTATGCAAGCAGCCCCAGATTTGAATCTGGTGACTTGAATATAATTTTTTTGCTGTCACCATCGCACTTTCTGCCTCACCGTTTGCCTGAGGAGCTTTAGGCTGGATGTGACATGTGTGAAGACATATTATTTGGCAAAATGTTGAAATTCTGCATCTGTGAACTTCGTTCTTCCATCACTGCGCACAGTTTCTGGGATTCCATGTCTTGCGAATTTGTTCTGTAACATTGCAATAACCATTTCTGCTGTCAGGCTATCTAAAAGTGCACTACTTCAGTGTATTGCGAGTAGTAATCCTGGAGTACTAAATGCTTTGTATTTGCCAATTCCATGATATCCACATGTACCATGGTCGTCTTGGATTTGGGGTGGGGACCAAAGGCTCTGCTTGCTGCTGTCGCTGGTGCAGGCATTGTGGAGAGTTGTCAACTGACCGCTTAATGTCCCCCGATGTGTGTGGCCACCAGTCCGACTAATTCGCCCGGTGCCAACATTTCACAATGCCCGAGTGTGACTTTTCAGCTAGAGGCAGAATGTATTTCATCAAATAATTTACTAGCCACAAAAATTGACGAAGTTCCATCGTGTCTAAGGGGTCCCGCATGTTGGTCACAGCCTTAGTCTTGTCAGGATCCGGTTTCACAGTGCCTTCACTTATGATGTGGCCCAGGAATTGCACTTCAGATTTCTGGAACCTGCATTTTGTAAGTGTAACACCCTGCATCTGCAATTTCTCAAGTACTCTACTACCTACACACTCTGATCATGTTCTTCTGTGGTTCTCCTACCACACAAGAATGTAGTGTGCCTGGTTCACAATGCTTCGCATACCTCCCACAATCTGCGTCATGTGTCACTGAAGTGTTCTGGTCCAGAGTTGATACCAAATGGGCGTCTATTAAAATGTTATCATGTGGTGGGTGGTGCGCTGTCCTTGGTTAACCGTAACTGCTAAAATCCTCTTGAGGCATCAAACGTTGAGAACCATCGAGCATCCTGCAACTGGGCTAAGCACTCTTCTGTTCATGGTAACTAAAGCCTCTCTCTTCTAACAAATCTGTTAAGTCCTGTATAGTCGACGCACAGTCTAATGGCACCATTTTTCCTTCGGCACCACCACCATTGGCGCACACCACTCTGTTGGAGTGTATGCTAGTGCAATGACCCCGTCATTAACCATCTGGTCAAGCTTCTCTTTCACACGTTCTCTCAGAGGCAGTGCTACTCTTCTTGGAGCCACCACTGTAAATGGCTCAACATTTTCCTTCAAGGTGATTTGATATTCTTGCTGCAGTTGTCCCAATCCCCGGAGACACATGGAAATTTAACGACAAATCTGTCTGCTGCTATTTTTTTTTTATTTCTGTGACTTCTCTAATGGTGACTATATCAAGTGCTCGTATAACTGGCCGACTCAGCAGTGGTTGCGATTGACGTTCCACTATATAGATCTTCTTGGTAATGTGACGGTTACCCCATGAGAAACGTACACTGTCTGTTCCCAGAACAGTGACTGAGTTTTTACCAGCTCCAAAGAGCTTTTTCTTTATGTGAACCTCTATGCCTAGATTCTCACTCAAATCTTTGTCTATCACTGACACATCAGCATCTGTGTATATTTTAAAAGTGATCTTGACTCCTTGCAGCTACAATTGAACAAACCACAGGTTTTAGCAGACCTCCAAGGCTACCTCACCCATTTAATAGTGTTGGTGTTCCTCCTCACCCTTATCCAGTTCTTGAACTTCTAATCCTTTAGATTTGCAACATTGTCCATAGTGTCCTATTTTATTACACGTGTCTGTGCAGGACAGGCAGACCACTGGTGGATGGGAGAAATGCCACATCTGGGGGCCGATTAGATATCACTTTTTATGGGGACAACACAAAATTTGCACTTGCGTTGCATCTGGTTGTGCTGAATTGGAGTTACCCGTTTAACTTGCATTGCACTTGTGTTGCGTCGGTGCAAATAGCAGGTGGCGATATTTAATCGGCCCCCTGGAGCGTCGACTGTTGTGATTGCTTCTGTGGTCCCCTTTCTTCTTTAGGCTCTCACCTCCTGGACCAGTAGGTTTTTTGGTTCTCTGTTGCCTAGTTTTTTTTTGGGGGGGGGGAATAATGGTGACTTCTGTGGTTTTTAACTGCGTCCACACTTGCTTGATTTTCGCAAACTAATTGTTGTTGTCCGTGCACATCTACGACTCTGCGAAGCAAATTTTTTTCACAGATTCTTCTGCAGTAAGGTTGTGATCCATTTGTAGGGATTCAGTTAACCTCGCGTCTGCAACCCAGATGACCAAAACTGTCATAATCAGTTCTGCCTTAAGGTCCTTGAGTTCACATGACTCTGCCAATCGAATTACATTGTTTATGAACGCGTCTGCTAGTTCTCCTTCTTGCTGGCAACGTTTGAAGAATTTTTCTTGTTCATACACCACATTCATTTTAATCTTAAACAATTCACTGAATTGATCTTTCACAGCCTTGTATTTACTTGTCTGATTCTTTGTTAAAGCAAACGACTCCAAAAACTCATCTGCATCAGGGCCCATTCAATAAAGAAGCATGTTAACCTGATCAGATGCCGCTCGAAATCTTTCAAACCTCTGAATCCATTTTCCCCATTCAGTAGGCATCCGAAAGTTGAAATTTTCCAGTTGTACTGTGTGGAATTGCGTTGCCATGGTTTCTTGTATGCTTGACTTTTGTTTGCTATCGGTACATAACCTCGCACTATGCTATGTTCCAATGTAATCTAGTACTTGTTGATTGTTTTCCAGCTGTGTTTTTTTATCCTTCTTCTGACACCATGTGTTATCTACTTTATTATTTGATGTATGCTTGCTATCCGTATAACATAACTACCGCACTCAGTATTTATAGCTGCCTCGGACTGCCTCCTTTTCCGCCTCCTTCTCACACCCACTCCACATTTGCCAACCTAGCCTACACCACTAGGTGCTTACTTTTAATATAGTAGCAGTTCAAACATTTATGGTGCTATGTCAGATCTCAGTAACTATTGGACAGAATAATACTGAATTTATTTATTGTCTTGTTTCATATCCAAGTTGTTGTGATGGTGTTGTTGTAATTTAAGAAAACTGTTTCGTACTTCCATTTATGTAGCCTTGCAAACCTCTGTAGATGTATAACTAGTATAAGATACAAACAGCAGTTTAGTATTATTGCATTGTACTTAGGAAATGTTAAAGGTGCTACGATAAAAATACTTACTCCATGAAATTCACAGCCATATTTTACAAACCCTTATGAAAGTTGTACCAGTGATTTTCATTCTTTAGTTAGTTTGGAAATGGTTTTTTCCAGCATGATGTAGCTATCCAAATTGTTGTGCTTCAATACATCACATAGGAAATTAATTACTATGTAGCCCATTACTTCTCTGTTATGTCTCTCTCTTGAATTCATTTTCCAGTTCTTGTGCATAGTGGCCAATAAAACTTTGTGACTTGTAAGTTTACGTATTGACTTGACTCGTTTACCTTTAAACTATCAACTACATTGTCGGACAGTTTTGTGAAATTTTACAAAGATTTATTGGTGGTGGTACTGCTGCTGTGAAGTTGTATGCATTCTTGGCCACTTAAAAAATTGTGTGAAACAAAAAATAATCATCATGTTTTATATATCTTTCAACTCATTCCAAAGACAATGGACAATTTTTAGGACTGATTCAATGTCAAGGTTCTATTGGTGTGGTAGTGGCAGTGCAGACTTTCAACAGTTTTATATTTTAGCGTAACTTCACTAAGAAAAGAAAATAAATGATCCATTTATTTGGCAAAGAAATTCTGTAACTTTAGTTTTTAAGTAAAATAACAATAAACTATTTTTTTTATTTCTGTACACTGTATAACTTTTACATAATTTTAATGTCCCGTCATTCATTGTACCAAGTGTAGCCTATGGAGCTTTTTCTTCTTTTGTTTGAGCAACACAACCTTTCTTAAAATAAAAATGTATACAGTGGATTCTCTATGTATTGAAACCTAATGGATTGAAATACCTGCATCCATGGAACACATTCTGGGGCCGATTAATTTATTTTACAGCATTTTAAGACCACATCCATTGAAATCCCTCATGTATTGAAATTTTTTGTCAGTCCCAAGAGAAACGGTGGATAGAGAATCCACTGTACATACTTGCACGAGTCAAAGTATTTTTTCACTTTAAACACTGGTTCAGTTGAATTTGAAGTTGGTGATTAAAACTGCATAGAATTAATGTTTTGTCCAAGCTCTGTTACATGAATGTATTATTGACAATATAATATTTAATTGTTGGTTCTTACCTGTTTTAAGAAGTAGCAGCGGTGAATAGTGTACTTTCAGCAGTATCAGCATTTTTCACTATGTTTCTCATGATGGGTTTTATGGTCTTAAATTTATTCTCTGTGAAACAATTTTGTTTTGTGTCTATCTGCATGTATGTGGACTACCATGCATTTGTACTTACTACTTGCGATCATAAATGTGGGTAAAAATGTGCCTTTAAATAATGTGAATGATTGTTATCATGGTACATTTTTGTTGTTTAATCTGATTAACGTTTCACCAAGGTAATTCGGGTTCGATTCCTGGTATGGTCGCCGTGGATTTTCACATGTGATAATTGTTCCAGACAATGTCATCGGTTGGCGCATTTCTCTGGGTTATTCCGTTTATCCCGCAACATCATTATGATGCTGTTTCAAACTCATCTCGTATCTATCCTCACCGGGTTGTTGTCACTTCTGTCCAAAGTGACTTCACTTCTCTTTACTGAATTTATTACAAAGTGAACATTGTAATTTAAGCGCTGATGAAAATTTTTCCATATGTTCCTTCTAGGTCAGTGCTTAAACATTCATACCCTACGTAAAAAATATTCAGTCGTATGATCATGTGTGTTCTAAGTCGGTCAAAATGTAAACATAAAACAATGAGATGTTGAGTATTGTATGTTCAACAAAATAATTTCTAGGGTAATATTACATTTCAGTTGTTATATCTTCACGATATTAAATAACAAAATTAATATGTATTCTATACCTTGATTGTCTCAGATTTCATCTCCAAGCAATTAAATATGTGCACTCTTGGTAACCTGAAGTTTGTGGTGTATTAAGTTTGCAGGCTTGTATTTTACTGTAGGGTGCAATTTATAATTGTATCGGAAAGAAAATTCATATACCTACTATCATGTGCACCTACTCCCATTTCCCCAGATTTACATATGAAACAAAACTGATAAACATTTTTTTTTTCTTTCTGCGCCTTTTATTTCACTTAGTATCGGTTCTATTTTGTAATTTTCGAATGGATATTTGACATTGCTTGAAAACATATTTTCTTGTTCTGTAATGAGCTTCCAATCAGTATAACATGTACATACAGTACTCACAAATTAGAGTTAGATTATAACAGGAAATTTTGTACAAATTTAAAAGCAAATGCTGAATCTATAAAAACAAGCGTATTCTGACTACTGTATGTACCCTATCATGATGTAAATTAGAAATACAGGTACATTACACCTTGCATGTTGAAATACTTTAATTTACACAATACAGTTATGGACAGGATTTTTCAGGTTATCTCTTGCTTATATCAGCCAGAGTGCTTTATGGAGTAGGAGTTGAATTGTAATCTACGTACCCTGTGGTGTCAGATCACTGATATTTCAGTAAGAAGAGCTAGCATGCAGTAACAGCTCATTTACATTCAGGAGTATCAGCATTTTCCATTGCTACGAAGGAAGTTGTGGTCGTCAGTTTATTCCCAGCAAACACACGTCTTGTTTTCATTTGCTCAGTAGGCATACTGTAGACTAGCTTACATACGTACCTGAAATCTTTATTATGTACTAAAAATGTGCCTTAAAATCAAAAAGACAGTGCATTGTAACTGTAAGGGGGATATCTTGGGTTAGGTGGTGGGACAAGGAACAGTTTTTTTATATTAGATGTCTATAAACTCTAAATAAATGTCAACATAATTTCATGTGGCCAGTCATTACATATTTGGAATTTATTGCTAGTAACTTTCTGTACTCACGGCTGCCATATGTGGGAAAAATATTTTTTTGCAATGTCCCAAGTCATCTCAGCATGTAGTACATATTTATTGCTTTTGTTTCAGTTTACCTTGGAAGAGTCATTTGTAAATTATTGCTATATCTGTTGACTGATACAACATGCAATTATGCAATGTTTATGGTAAACTGCATTTACTTTACACCACCCAAAATATTTTTTCTTAGTCTTTACATGATGATATGAAATTAGTTTTTTAGAATACCCAGTCATGATCCAAACACCCTTCACAAATTGTTCTATAAACAAATATTTTTGGTAGTGCAACGTTATCCATGCTGGTACATACATGCGTAGTATACTCAGTTTCCGAGACATGCTGTGATATCCAAACTAATTATTACAAGCAATAAATTCATAACCAAGATAATATTCCAATTGACATGAGCAGTTAATTATAACATTAATTTAAATTGTGGTGCCCTGTTTGCATTATAGTTTTGGAAAAGACTAAAAATAGAAAAATTAAAAAGTCTGGATTTGCATGGACTAAAACGATGAAAAGACATGTAAAGTGTTTGAATTTCGTAATTGTAAAACTTATGTAGTTATGTTATTTGTTTTAAAACTATTATATGGTGTTAATTTATGGTATCATGAAATTTCAAGTGCTAATTCTAAAACAATTAGTAGATATTCTATGAAGGATTCATTAAATAAGTGGCAATATAGTAACTTGAAAGCAGCGTTGGACTTCCTCTGAGTGGAACTGATGACTTGGCAAGATATTTTCATGTTGCACTGGATAACTGCCAGAGTTATGTGATGTAGCGTATGCACTGTGTATGTATAGGTCAGTGTGTCTGAGGGCCCAAGAGTCGGCAGACTGTGAGCAGCCAGAACAGTTGTGCAGTGTGGGGGGATGACAGGGCAGTGCACATTTGCGCTCTTGTGTGTTGTTATTGGGACTTTACTGAAAACACATTGTGGCTGCATTGTGAATATAAGCCTTGCTTTATACTTTTAACTATTCTCTGTTCACTCTTAGTTGAGTTTTAGGATAAACAAAGCAAATTATAAACAAACATGTTCATTTGCTGCCGACCGCCGTGCACTGTGATCTTGCATAAGAAATAGATCTTTGTTATCTGTCGTGTACATATAAATTTACCACTCCATCACTTAATGAGAGAGTTTTATTAACAAATATCTAATATATACAGACATTACAAACACAATCTACGATGCTACATGTTTATTACTTTAATTATGGTTAGCGGACGACACGTCTGTACAGTTGGTTCACAAGTTATTTAACGACTGACGCACTGCTAAACGTACGAGTTTCTTGGAACACTTGCCAGTATTTAGAGACGTACGATACTCTGAAAATACCAAAAGATTAGTTCAGTAATAATTACCACAGTAAAAATAAGTAAGAAACATCACAATCAGATGTAATGTTTTATTTTTTCAAAGTATTTTTGGACGTTAATGCGTCAATGTTGTGGTTACTGCGAATGTTTTCTTTCGTGCGTCCATTTTCCGTTCCAGTTCGTCCGATCCACTGTCGCGTGGTCCGAACCAAAGTTCCTTGTTATATTTTGTTCCGTCCTCGCGTCTGTTTATATTTACGTCGCTTGCAGATTAGGTTATGTGATGCTGGACGTGAACAGTGAAAATGTCTTGCACGGTTTTCGAAATGTGGATATATGTCTTCATTACTGAACAAACTGTGGTGATGTTTATAAGGCAAGAATAAAAATCTCGCTTAGCAATCTTTTATGTATAAAAAAAAACAATATGTGTCGTGAATTATCGACAGATTGTTTGGTGATTTATAAAATGTAATTTTTCCAAAACGAAGTACAAAATAATCCAGGAGGACTTTACAGTAAGTTTAATCACTCATCTTGTTGACAACTTTTTTTCCGCATGTAGTACCAAATTTTCGTTACGTTAATACCGGAATATTTGAATACAATCGTTAGTCATGACTTGACAATTATACTATTAAATTTTTAAATATACAGTAACTACACATGTCAATATTTTTATCAAGTTTTTGTGTAATTTTTGTTTCCCTATGTCGATAACACGTACGAAATTTTCACGCAATATTGTTTTAATATATACGACATTGTTTCCTATGATGCCGACTGTACACACTTTTGTCGGTTGAAAATAGTACGTCGGCGCGACGCACAAATTGAGCCAATTAGAAGCTAGCGAAGTGCAATGATATTACTTTATTTGTTTACCTCAGAACTCAACTTAGAGTGAACGAAGAATAGTAACGTACCTTAAAGAACTCCGTCGTGGAAAATGTTGCATGCCCGAACTGTTTTCATTGAGGGCAGGCACTGGAGTTTTCTAGATGTGCATACAGAGAGATGAAGATGCCTATCCTCCTGCTATTCAGGGGAAACTGCCTACATACGTTTCTTATCATCATCATCATCATCATCTGATTTTAGCGAGTGCAGGCAGCTGAGGTTGGAAGGTGAAATATAGATGACATGAAGATGTCGATTCCACCAGAGGAACGACACAATACTGCCAATGCCCATATGCAGAACTAATTAAGGTTGAGTACCTGAGTACCTCTACTGGAAAATTGTATGTACCACAGTTAATCCACAGTGATTTTGATCCTGTCTTAAAATTTAGTACGTAAAGTCTTCTCCATTTCCTTGCTCATTAAAGTATTGGAATAAGTTGACAGGGCTAACATCAAGTGCAACTGTATATTGTTGAATACAGCTATTAAGTTGCTTAAGTGAACTAAAGTGTTGCTACGTACATAGTATGAAACAATTTGAAACACTGTGCAGATTTATAGTGAAGTAATTTTTTTTATATATTAAAATAATGCACATTTCCTTTGCAACTGCAATTATGGTTTGTTCAAAGGCAATAAAGAGAATTTCAACACCAATAGCCTTACCTTATAGTAATTTGACAATGAAAACGTACCGATAAAATTTTTTCCGTTTGGTAGATATATGGATGTCTCACAAGTGAGTAACAATTTTAGCTCAACACATATTTTAAGATTTTTAAGGTGGCAGAGTAATAAATCTAAAGTATCATACATTTTCTGATATTTCTACTGTTAGTTAGATATGTCCCATCTAAGTTGTGTGTGCTATTTTTTACATACCAATATAATGCTATATAGATTGCATGTACATATTCACAATTGTAGTAAACTAAGAAAACAAACCAAAACAAGTAACTGTTACAATATGTATTCAAGTTAAGGTATATCAGGTCAACTCTAAGAGTTCTGTCCTCAAAAGAGTTATGGTACATAAATTATGGCTAAATGTATTAATTGACGTCAACACTTTTTTTTTGAGTTAGTAAATGGGAAATAAATAAATCCTTAAACACAATTTTTGCAAACTTAATGAGAATTTTTTTTCTCAAAATGTATACAGTAATTTCTGATGAACTGTGAGTAACGCTGAAGTATTTGTAACTTAAATTGAGGTATTAGAAACAATTAGTTATGCATTAACATTTTGGTCTGAGTTCTGTCCTGTACACTAATTGTTCTATATGGAGTAAAAATTAAGATTTTGGATACCAAACTCACTGCAAATTTAATTATTTTATGAGTGCAGAAGTTTGCAAATACTGTAGTCATCCCTCATGTACTCTGTTCCTAAACTGTACTATGTTTTTTATAAGTTCAGACAATTTTAACAATTCTTTGGTTACTTACTGTTAACATTTAAGTTATGTCATTCACAACACAAGAACAAGATAATTGTAAATATGGTGCATTTAATATCTCATGTTCATTTTTGAACTATATGTGTAGACTTTCATTCCATGAAACATGTATAACACAAAAAAGTAATAGCGCTCAGAGCTGTCTAAATTTACTGAAGTTACGTGAAATATTGTCCAACAATAAAACTAAAGGTAACAAATTGTTACTTGTATTTCCTAGAGTTTACTTTTCCCTGTACACAAGTTATTAGCTTCACAATATGCTCAACATTACAGCAAAGGATCCTTACAACATTCACACATCCTTGAGAGTAGTTAACAGTTCTAGTTCTTGCCACCCAACAAAATCAGTGTAGCATTCTTTACTTTCCTGTGAGCTTGAAGTTAAGACAGGAAAATTTTGGGTTTGATGTTTTGTTTAATCTTCTTAGTTCTAATGGGGAGTATAAATACCTACAAGTATCAGCTGTTAATAGGAAACAAAGTAATAATTACAGTCATCTCCTGATTATTCACCCTAATATGTCACTATCTTGCTGAAATCAAAGAGTTGTAAAATCAAGCAACCTCGTAAAAGTGAAGCTGTCTGAAAGGAGGACTTTGTAAACTTAAGGTACATCATAAATCTAGGTTTAAAGTTTGTTTACAGCTTAAGGTGCTGCAGGTTACCTGATCTTCACAATGATAATCAAGTTTACTGTAGTTAAAATTTAAAGAGGAGACATAAAAGTTACTGAACTTAATGTGTTACTATGAGGTTGTTATGTGATTTCTAGTGTTATTGTACCTATGAAATTGATTAGTATCTATCTTGTTCAACAGCCTGGGAACTAAGGTATTTGTTTTTATTTCTATAATGCAAAAAACTTTTATTTGCTACCGGTAACATTTTTACAGTAATTTGTCAAAGACTGCAAAATTCATTAAACAAATTAAATTTTCCCTTGTATATTTTCACTTACTAAAGCATTACAATTAATGTTGGATATAATCATATATTATTTTTTAAATGGCTTTCCATAGCTGATTTAACCTTACATATCTAACATGTGTTAGCATTAAAATACACAACTGCCTTTTGTTCATTAAATGAATTTTGGTTGAGATATTTGTGTAACTGTGTCGTCAATAATATTAAGAATTTAATCATAAAGTTTTTTGACATTTTAATTTGATTGAATGCAAGGCAGTCAGTGCCAACTGAACTTCAACCTTTCATTTTACGTTCATCAGTTATGGATGACTTTACAGCTTATTTCTGCAGAACGTAATGTTTTATAGTTGCATTGTGATTTGATGTTTTAAAGAAGCAAACACAAAATTATTGTTCTTTTTTTTTTTTTTTTTCGTTTGTAGTACTTAAGTTTGAAATAAAACTTGTAAATGGAATGTACAGTATGTACATCTCTTCTACACATTTGTTCCAAGATATGTTTGAGCTAATATATATATATATATATTTTTTTTTTAAGTACGGTAACTTGCATATTTATAGTGCTGTACATATGTGTGTTTACCGTTATGTTGCATATAGTTTTTTTTGTGCCAGGGACTACTTGAAAAATGACTTAGAACACTTCCTATAACTTCACACGAAGTTGTGTATTATGTACAATGTTGTAATTTTGTTGTAATTACTCTGTATGTGTAATTGTTAGTCATTATTGAGTATGACAATAATAAGTTATTACATGGTTACTGCAACTGATTTTATATATTTAAGGTATGTTGACAGGGGTTTAAATGCTGTTATAAGTGATGGAGTTATTGCTTTCTCCTGGCGTATACTGGTACTGCTTTCTTGTTGCTGTCTTGTGTGTAAAAATATATGAATTTATTGTTAGTTCACTACCTTTAAACGAAACTTGGACTCGTTAGTGCAGTGTATTTTTGTTAAATGTTGTATTGTGAACAGAAGAGCTGAACCACATTTTAAGTCTGTGATTTTTAGCATTTTTTTCCACTGATGTTCCTCATTTGATGCCATGATAATAGTTATAACAATAATAGTAATGAGATATCGTAAGAATATTTCAAGTTTTGTTAAACAGTCTGGTAGAAAGGTGCTAAAGTTAAGTAAAATATAAAATTGTATTTTATTTATCCCTGGTTGTAAATAATGTTCTACTATAATTTAAAACACCTACCAAACTTAATGCCATAGTTATAAACCCGCGAGTGTCCCAGTATGTTTGTGTAGTTAGTTGTATGAAATACATCAAATTAATTATTTTGTATGTTAAATTTCTGGTTGTATGATAATAATTAAATTAGTGTTTCATCATAAATAATCAAAATATTTTTAGAGCATTGTGTGTGATAACATGTGAATTGTTTGGTTTAAATATAAATGTGTTCTAAATGTGAAGATATGTAAGTGTTTAATTAATCGTGAAATGATCACCAGTCATCATATATATAGTATATTTTTATGGCTGGCTTCGACAGTATGTTATATCTGTCTTGGGTTCTGTACATTCTGTGTATTTTAGATATTAACTGCATACTGAAATCCATATATCATCTAAGCTGTATGGTATGAAGGTACTTAGTATTTTCTTTAACAGATCTTTGTCAGTGTAGGTTAAGTGACTTCAATTAATTGCACTAAAATAGTTACAGCATTCATCTTCAAGAAGATTTGTTACTTATCCACTTATCATTGAGACTGTATGTATTGTCACAAACAATTATTCGCTCATGACTTCTATCACATGAAGAATCACAATGCCTCTATTTTAACATTAATTGCACAGAAAGTGGAGTGTGTTGGAACAATTTTATATTATTAGATATCTTTTGCATATAGTGTTAGTCAATTGTCTTCGCCAGGGGCTGCATTTTTTTTTGCAATTTCGTAATGTAGGTATTAAAATTTGGGTTAGTAGGACAAAAAAAAAACAGCCAAGTCTAGCAATTTATGGGTGCTGCACAATAAGTGCAATCTTTTAGAAATGCTACTGCTACAAAAATGGCACTGAAAATTTTATCTATTTGTATTAGCATGGTACTAAAGGTACAGTTTTCTGTATTATTTATCTAAATGCATATTTATAAAAGGTTTGAGTTTTACAGTGCGGCACTTTTAGTGTCAGACGTGAAAGTATTCTGTTAACTAATTACAAAATTCAGCTGCAAAATCAAAGACTCCAATTGTGATCTGTGACAGAGTTGTGCAATGGGGGTGTGTGACTGAATATAAGTTTCCAGACATACTCCATTGCAATGTAGAATTCTGTCAAAGAAAACTAAAGAGAATAGAAAAACATATAGTATGGTTTTGTGAGCTGGTTATGTACACAACTTAAAATTCCATAAATGGAATCAGGTCAAATAAAACACAGACAACCAAATAAGAAATCAGTTGCACTTGTGTTCGCGGACCCTATGTGTGTCTGCCTGATGACTGGAACAGATTCCAGTTCTTGAAACATCTTTTTCTGTCTGGAAAAGTACTGTGTTCTGTTTTGCCCCATCATTGTGTCAGATGTGATAAACGACAGGGTTTTATTTTGTCTCATTGTTGTGTCATATTTTATTTTATTTTGTGGTTCATATATTTTATCTGTTTGTTCTTAACCAAAGCAGGCCTCAAACCTTTGTTGTTTGCCTTGGTGGTGTTTGGTTTGTTTTTATTGGCAGTTCTTGTTTTATTTGACCTAATTCCATTTGTGGAATTTTATGTTGTGTATGTATCTGGTTGACAAGCAAGTATCTTTTGGCAAACATATTTATTAATTGAAGAGTCCACTGCAAAAATGATGGATGTCACTCTTTCGCCCAAAATGAGTTATAAATAGAAATACAAAGCACTATGGGTGTAGAATCTACCACCAGAATTTCATAGCGTAAACGCTAACTGTCAATGAGTAACAGCAGTTTTAATTTCAACATACACTGTTTCAGTATAGCATTTTCGAACTTTCTAATTGCTCTCCTGTAAAATTCATTCCTAGTGACATCCATCATTTTTGCAGTGGACTCTTCAATTGCATTCTGTATACATTAATAGCAACTATTGTACATATTATACAGACTGCAATAAATAAATATGTTTGCCAAAAGATACTTGCAAACTGTTGTCTAGCATTCGTATCACTTTTACCGTCTGGCTCTACTGCCACATACTAACAAAGACTCTTAAGAGGAGTCTTCGCTGGTGTCGAATTTTCACCTTTGACGTGTGGGATCATCGTAGCAATAAGAGCTAGCGTCCCACGCTTGATGAGAAGCATATTGCCCCTATTCACAGCGTGCTAAACTGGCATGCGAATTTTTCATTGTAGTCTTTTTCCTACATGACTTTAAGTGGTGACCACGTACATAATTTTATTTTTGAATAGTATTAAGTGAAGACCAATGCACGCCTCTCGCTTTGCAATTTACGAATTCAGGTAATATTTTCGGAGTTACAGCAATGTAAAAAATGTTTTTAGCCATTTTGAAAGACCCGAAAATCATTTCTAACAAGCATGCTGAATTTTTGAAAACATAGAAGCATAGTTTCAAGTATGTGTTCTTTTCGTAGACAAACATAATATGAATATGTTAAGCGGTTTTATGTAAAAAAAAAAAGAATACACGTGACATGCTGCAATGCTGTCCATGTGCCAGTTGAAGACTCAGTTGAATTTGAAGTTTTTATTTACTGTTTACAAATGTTTTAATTTTCTACAGTGATTTCACCTGGTATCCTCAGGTTGCAGCCAATCCACATCAGTGTAGGTGGATGAATAAGAGTTCCTAAGCATTAAATATTAAATTTCAAATTATTATTTGACTATATTTCTATGGGAGTTACTAAAATTTCTTCTTTTCACATCAGCAATATCCTCCTGAAACATGCTGTATGTAGACTTGTAAACTGCATCATTTAAATTATATTGTGACATGTATGTGGGATATTTACATATCATTGACTTAAGTTTAGAAAGGGTTTTAAATGGTGAATGAGCTTCTGGACTGTTGTGTCTGATTGAGGTAGATTCCATTTGTCAAAATAAATCACACCATGTTAACTGACTCTCCATTCAAACTTCCTTCTTTATGGACACCATTAGTTGTGATGTCACACGAGAGCTTTGGTTCCAAACAAATGTTTGTTTTGAAGGTTTAGCATTGAAATATAAATGCAGGTGTTAGTTACCAGTTGACTTAATTCATTCTTTTTGCATTGCCTATCTTAGAATTGCAAATAAATTCTACTATTCAAACGAGAACAAACATTCAATTTTACCTTTAGGTTAAGTGACTTCGTCATTACTTACACACAAATAACTCCAGGTATGTTGCAATTTTATCTGTTATTCTATGTTCATAACTTCTGTGATTTTACTTATTTCGAATAACAATATTACCTATCTACCCAATTTTTCTTAGGGATGTAAAATTATATCACTGTTTAGCATGTGACCAAAATACATCTGTTTGGAACCAGCATCGTCGTTTGACGTCCCACTTATGGTGTCCATTGTCCATTTCCTTCCATAGAGCTCACCTCTAAGATACATACCGTACACAATATCTAACACAATGCAAGTACAGTATTAGAAAGACATACAACATCTCTCTTTCAATAATATTGACAGACATACAACATGGACCAGTGAGAGACAGTTGACAGTTCTGGTCTGCTCAGTATTATGTAGTCTATTACTGTACTTTGGGTATGGCTTCTGAAATGTGTACCAGCCATATTTGTCCCATTTCCTTCCAAGTTAATACTTTATAAAGAACAAACATAGGCTATGTACTTATTTTCACTTACATAAATTGTATGAATGTTGGCCTGTAGATGTAGTAATGCTGATAAATATTTTTCTGTTTTGGAAAAATTCATTTTACTGTAACAGTAATTTAAATTAAAATCTTTTTAAAGGTCTGTATCTTTTGTGGTATTAATTTTGAACCAATGTTTTGAATAGAAACCAATAATAATTGTAAGTATTCATGTAAGAAATATTTATGTGCATGTGTGGTTCAGCTTTTCTAGTTTTAACATAGAAATTTTGTAACTTGTCAGTATAAAAAACGAGTACCAGTCGTATCTGGCTGTAATCTGTTCTTTGCTGACTTTTGCATATAGCACTAGTTTTTATTAGCCAGTAACTGGTTTATGTTGCCAATTGTAAAATTGAGCCCCATATATTATTTTGAATAAAATTTTTATGTATGTGTGTATGTGAATAATTCTCGTAATAGAGCTTTATAGGTAATATTCAATATAAAACTGACTAGACTGAAACACGTTTATTGTATTTAGAGTACAATTTAATTCAGATTTAACCTAAAGTGGACCGAATAATCCATATTGAAAGGTTGCTGTGAATACACCAACTATAATGGTTTGAAGTGGGAGTGGAGTGCGATAATTCAGTTCAGTCGCATATGTGAACCATGGTATAACTACATGCTGGAACATTTTCTCTTAAAGCCCATTGAACTGAAATAAACAAAGACCAAGAAACCACCTTGTTGAATCATTAGAGTGATTACAGTACATATGAGATTACAATAATTCCGAGTTAGCAGAGTAAGTGGTTTATCTTCAATAAATTACAAAGAAAACATACATAAAAGTTTTCACGTCACGCTCCTCTCGTGCTGCTTAACCTCGGAACTCAGACTCCTCGACTGGAGCCGGACAGCTCCACTTCCATCCACGCCCTCGCGTGCTGGGTATATATTCAATGATGATTTAACTGCACTTTTACTTAATGGTAAAGTTATTTGCCACGACTAGCTATGCTGGTAATTTTACAGGATCAGTTTTAAGTTACTCTTGAAATGATAGAGTTGTAGTTCGTTTCAGTTTTTATTCCATTCTTTCACCATCATATAACACAGAAAAAAAACATTCCTCCATTCACCAATGTATCCTCAAGAAAGTCTCACCTGGAAGAAAAGATTAAAAAACGGCACGCTGCCTATAATTTATTAAGTGAAATGCTGAAGCATCCCGCACCAACGACCAACACGCGCTGGCAGAAGAAATTTAGTTGATAAAGGCTAGTCTGAAATTTAAAGTTGGTTCATAATTATAGTAAATTTAGGTCCTGGTACTGCCTGCGAATGGTAAATTTGTCACTCCCTATCTTTTCATTTGTTAGTTGGGCCACAGCCCGCTCGTATGACTGTCCTCGGCAACGTTGCGATGATTTCTCTCTTGGCGATGGTCTTTTCACCTGTTCCTGTGACCACTACTGTGCATTACTCAGCTAGCCAATCACAGGCTTGGTCCTCGCTTGTTGCCTAATAAGGTGTACAAGTCAGTATTACAGGCCCCCTACCATTCACCAACACTGCCATACAACTATAGTGTCAGCCAGTGGTTTACCAAGCTCCAAAACACTTCCAAATACGGCAGAGGCCAAACAAGGAATAAACATGCAAGAGAATTTGACGCATCTACCTCCGATCAAATATGGTATAGATTGGATACCCTTGTTCAAACAAAGCTATGCTGCCAACGCGCTTCAGCTTTGTGGCTATAATTTAATTTGTAATTCTCTAATTGAATTTCAAATTTCTTACGTCAAAAAATTATATGTGAATCCTTTCCCCAATACACTATCACCTTTGAAATTTAATAATAACAAAAAATATCCTTTATGTAGGCCGATAACCCTTAGGCCTGCAATGTTACATTACCCCCTCCCCCCCAACTATTTAGGAAGAAAAGGAACATTCTTCCTGAATAATTCTAGAAAAAAGATGCAAACATGACACTCTATCACTTGTAAATTCACACCAAATTACCATTACTAACAATAAACCATTATTACTCTTCAAAACTTCACACAAAATATTCTTAAATTTGTCAATTCTTTGGTGGCAGCAAAAAAATTGTCCAAATCCTAGATGTTTGAAGGTGTAGTATATAAAATTTTTTCTTAACTTTGTTTTATGTTAAACTGTTATTCCACCTTGTTTACAAATCAATTACAACACTGGCCACATTAATACACGTACTTAAGTAGTAGCCTCTAGATCTATTATAATTGCCATCCGATGACAGAGGTACAATCATACACCACCCTCATTTACTTGCACTTACGTTGGCATCCTGGGCCGAACACCAACACAACATTTCACACTTGGCTGCCTGAAACCCCTTGGGTCAGCAATATAAAAATCCTAAACTTCGACAGCCGGAAACCTCTTGGGTCAGCGAGTACAAAGCCCTAACTCTCAACTGCCCAAAACCTCTTGGGTCAGTGAGATAAAAAAAAACTGTGAACAAGACACACTCTCCACTACACAATACTTTACAATGAACATGAACATTTCACAACTTTCATAAAAACATAAAATCACACTTCCTTAGTCATCTTCAGCAAACAGGTCACATTATTTACTTGGCAAAAAAACCAGTTTTATCTCTCACATTATTTTCAACATCACAAGCACCTCAGTTAAACAATTCACCTTTGAATCTCCTGTTTCATTATTATTAACATAAACTGATTTCACAACATTTACATTTTCCATCTTAACTAATTTGTGACCAACAAATAAAGAAAAATTCAAATTACTTGCTTTCATATTCTCAGATATTTTTCTTCACCCTTATTAAGTCAAACACCTTTATGTCCATTCCACATGGAATTATTAGAATTTATTATTCATTGCAAAATCAAAGTCCTTGACATTTCTTTATATTTATAAACAAATAAGTTTCATTAAAATTTTCCTTTTTGGTTGATTGCTGAAATTTGCCACCAGATTTTAAAATTACCTGTAATCCTTTATTTCATTTTACGTACACAGCAATGTTCAAGAACATTATAATATTGTTTACAAATCAATTACAACACTGGCCACATTAATACACGTACTTAAGTAGTAGCCTCTAGATCTATTGTAATTGCCATCCGATGACAGAGGTACAATCATACACCACCCTCATTTACTTGCACTTACGTTGGCATCCTGGGCCGAACACCAACACAACATTTCACACTTGGCTGCCTGAAACCCCTTGGGTCAGCAATATAAAAATCCTAAACTTCGACAGCCGGAAACCTCTTGGGTCAGCGAGTACAAAGCCCTAACTCTCAACTGCCCAAAACCTCTTGGGTCAGTGAGATAAAAAAAACTGTGAACAAGACACACTCTCCACTACACAATACTTTACAATGAACATGAACATTTCACAACTTTCATAAAAACATAAAATCACACTTCCTTAGTCATCTTCAGCAAACATGTCACATTATTTACTTGGCAAAAAAACCAGTTTTATCTCTCACATTATTTTCAACATCACAAGCACCTCAGTTAAACAATTCACCTTTGAATCTCCTGTTTCATTATTATTAACATAAACTGATTTCACAACATTTACATTTTCCATCTTAACTAATTTGTGACCAACAAATAAAGAAAAATTCAAATTACTTGCTTTCATATTCTCAGATATTTTTCTTCACCCTTATTAAGTCAAACACCTTTATGTCCATTCCACATGGAATTATTAGAATTTATTATTCATTGCAAAATCAAAATCCTTGACATTTCTTTATATTTATAAACAAATAAGTTTCATTAAAATTTTCCTTTTTGGTTGATTGCTGAAATTTGCCACCAAATTTAAAAATTACCTGTAATCCTTTATTTCATTTTACGTACACAGAAATGTTCAAGAACATTATAATATTCATTTGTAAATCCAAAGAAAATTTTTTTGCTCAATTTTTTTTTTTTTATATTTTGTTTAGTGTTCATAATTTATAAATATTTCACTATCATTTTAAGTCATTAGTATTTACTTCATTATGGAAAATAGCTCAATTAAAAAAACTAAATATTAAAACAAGTTATCTTCAATATCTGTTAATTACTGTAAAAGTTTGAAAAATCATATTCATTTACAACTATGCAAGCCAGAAAAAAAAAATACAGTATATATATTTTCACAAATTAGTAATTACCTAAGGAATTGGTAGTTGCCAATATTAGCTTTACATATTGCCTTACAATTATTTCCAGTATACATTTTTTCCTAAATAAAAATACCACAAAAAAAAAACATTTTGTTACTTTGGGTGTCTTACCCTAAAATAATTTTCATTCATCCATTAATCAACTCGTCTAACCTTCGACATTTCTTCCATACTCTCCTTGCACTTCAAAATTATTTACTTTATGTTAAAAGAGTTCTTAACATGTCATCCTTGACATAAATCTTTCACTTCTTCATTACTTAGTTAATATATATAGAGAGAATCATCCAATAACACTGTTTATTCATTAACAATACCATCAACCTAAAATTAGTATCTCTCAATTCCAAAATCTTAAAATTCTTATTTAGTCATAAAATGTATTAAATTGTTACCATTAAATTCATCAGGTAATCCCTGGACATTCCTTAAACAAATATTTTATGTTACAAAGTTGTTATCAAAATTTAAAACAAATAAGCATAATTTTAAAATTATGACTTATCATCCATTTCCTGTAACAGCAACAAACAAACATTTACTCTGTATCATCAGCATATGCTTAACATGAACTTGTTCTTCAGTCTATAAATTAAATCCAAAAATTCACTTAGCCTCATAGGCTTGCATTTCAATACTTCCAATTTGTTCTAGAGTCAAAACAGGTAAAACAAACTTTTCTTTCGGCTCTTGTAGCCTTTCGGCACAACCTTCACCACCTTATTACTGTCATTTACTATCCATCTCTTCCTGCACACCTTCCCTAACCTCAATACAATTCTAATCAAATCTGCCAGTTTTCTAGTCTGGCTTTCTACAGTGTCCTCTCCAAAATGTTCTTGACCCCATTTCCTTTTTTCCACTGTTTTGCCTTCAAGTAACCCCTTGTCTATGTCTCAAGATGATACTGTGTTTCCTTTTCTGTTTCCATTTTCATTTGCCTGTACCTCAGTACAGGTCTGACCCCTCTATTCCCTAAATAAGTACAACACAATGCCAGATTGCCTTGTTCACTCAAACCCTCCAAAATCTGTTTCATTTTCTTTTCCCCCCTGCTTCTGTATTTCCTACATGTGTGTCCCTTTTGGTGAATCTGCTCCCTTAAAATAATCCTATGTTTATTTAATTTTTTCAAGGCGTCTCCTGTGTTTTCATTTTGGTGTTCAGTTTTTTGGAATACAACCCCCCCCCCCCCCACCGTTTCCTCAACACACTGAAACTTATCAATTTGCCCAAGATTCTTAATCTGATTTTCAATCAGTACGTCAAATCGCTCAATCAAATTATCTATTTTCGACACCTGCTCCGAAATTCGTGTTTTAATTGTAGCATTCTGTTCTGTCATTTGTTCAGTAATTTTACTCTCAAAAGTTCCCATTTGTTCAGTAATTTTACTCTCAAAAGTTCTCATTTGTTCAGTAATTTTTTTTCTCAAAAATTTCAAATTTCCTATATAATCTGTCAAGTACTTTATCCATTTTTGAGGAATCTGAATCGACCCCGTTTTCAAACCCTACGAAACCTTGCCTGACTTTTGTCGTCACTCATTGTTTACTTTGCTTAAATTTAATTAATTTTAATTTAATTTAATTTCACATTATTGTTACTACAGGAAACACAATCTTTCAGTTTGGTTTATTGATCCTTTGGAGCAAAGCTCAAGAGCGAGGACCTTTTACAGTAGGTTTAACATGACGAGGCGAGGAGATTACAGACAGGCGGAATTAATGCAAGTCAATAAGAAAACTTGTATACAGACAAGATCAATACAGTGGATTCACAAGAAGAGAAACTGAAATAACACAAAATAAATAAGAAATAACAAAAGAGGAGGAGGAACCGTCTCCTAACTCATAGTCTGTCTCATATAAGAATTCCACTTTTTGACATTTGTTTGCATTTATTTTTTTAGTTGTTTCCATGAAATAAGCAGTGTTTTCCTCTGCCACTAGTTACTTTTGCACAAACACACTTAGCTGGGTCTCAAACTGTGCAATTTATCAAAATTAAAAGTTATTTCCTGCAGAAATTGGTACACACGATAGCCTTCAAAACTGTCAAACTTGTATTTGGCATACTTCATTCAGAGAAGAGAATTTATTGTAACATGCTCTACAGTATAATAATTACGTTAGTGTATTACACGTACTATGTACAAAACCTACTTTAATAATAATTATAAAAGCATTCAGTCGATAACATTCTTTCAAATTGTGAACATAGAAATAGTACCAACTGACAGAAAATATCTTTAGCGGAACGTAATGAAACACTAATTTATAACCCAGTAAACCTATAATTTTGACGGCAAAAAAAAAATAATAAATAATAAATAATAATAAATAAATAAAAAATTATTATAATAACACTTGTTTTCCACACTGTTTATATTTTGCCGTTTTACTTGATTTTGTAGAGTCTCTTCCGCGATGTCCTGCAATGTTGGTAGACACGTTTTTCCAAAACAATAACACATGGAACGCGTGTTATCATGCACCTGTTGATTGTTGAACGACAATCTTGTAGTGACGAAATAGCAATGTAGAATATCTTCACTCCAGGCTTTGTTCTTCCTTCGGCCGAAAACAGTCTACAACTGTTTAGGCCCCCATGTTGGGCGCCATGTTGTCACATCGCGCTCCTCTCGTGCTCCTTAACCTCGGAACTCAGACTCCTCGACTGGAACCGGGCAGTGCAACTTCCAGCCACACCCTCGCGTGCTGGGTATATTCGATGATGAACTAACTGCACTTTTATACTGAATGATAAAGTTATTTGCCATGACTAGCTCCGCCGGTAATTTTACAGGGTGAGTTTTTAGTTACCCTTGAAATGAAAGAGTTGTAGTTCGTTTCAGTTTCAATTCCGTTCTTTCACCATCAAGGCTATTACACAGAAAAAAAAATTCCTCCAGTCATCATTGTATCCTCGAGAAAGTCTCGCCAGGAAGGAAAGATAAAAAAATGGCATGCTGCCTATACAGTAATTTACGAAGTGAAATGCCTAAGCATCCCGCACCAATGTCCTACACGCGCGGGTTGAAGAAATTTAGTAGATTAAGGTTAGTCTGAAATTTAAAGTTGGTTCATAATTATAGTCAATTTAGGTCCTGATGCTGCCTGCGCATGGTAAATTTGCCACTCCCTATCTTTTGATTGCCATAGCCCACTTGCATGACCGTCCTCGGTAAAGTTGCGATGATTTCTCTCTTGGCGATGGTCTTTTCGCCTGACCCTGTGACCACTACTGTGCATTACTCGGCTAACCAATCACATGCTTGGTCCTCGCTTGTTGCCTAATAAGGTGTAAAAGTCAGTCTTACGGGCTCTCTACCATTCACCAACGCTGCCATACAACTATAGTGTCAGCCAGTGGTTTACCAAGCTTCAAAACACTTCTTAATATGGCAGAGGCCAAACAAGAAATAAACATGCAAAAGAATTTGACTCCTCTACCCCCGGCCAAATGTGGTGTAGATTGGATACCCTTGTTCAAACAAAGCTATGCTGCCATCGCCCTTCAGCCTTGTGGCTATAATTAAATTCATAATTCTGTAACTGAATTTTAAATTCCTTATATCAAAAAATTATATGTGATTCCTTCCCCCAATACACTGTCACCTTTGGAATTTAATAATAACAAAAAATATCCTTTATGTAGGCCGATAACCCTTAGGCCTGCAATGTTACAAAGTCCTGACGAAAGATATCAAGTCGAAAGTATTCAGAATTTTTTTTCTATAGATGCATTTCAGTCCACATTTGGTTTGTAATCACTCTATGTTGATCCAATCCTGAGTTTCGTCCAGTGCTGAATTTTACTCTAAACATGCAAATTTTTTAGATAAATTATTGGGATGTTTGTGTAACATAAGTATTTGGTCTTTGCCTCTCCAAAGATACAGTATTGTCCTTAAATCTATGTGCAGTAGGAAACACATTTGCAACTTTTCTTTTCTTTTTACAAGACATATAACTAATATGACATGCTTTGTTGTTCATAACAACTGTAATTAAGTTCTGATGTGTATTACCTACATATTTATGAAGCTGTAATTCCAAGCTTTTTGTTATGTAACTGATGCACATATGAGATTTTTTTCTCAAATGTGGTTTCAATTGTATTTCCACACAAAATCAGAGGTACTGTGTGCAATCTGTCTGGTTGATGTTATGTAGACATTTGGCAGTACTGTACTGTAAACATTTTAAACTAAAGTAACTGTGAGTGAAACACACTAGCAATTGGCTGTGGGAATTGTTTCTCAATGCTGTCTATAACATAAAGTTGGCTGTTAAATGTAGCTTTTAAATTTTGTTTCTTGGAAAGGTGTTTTCATGTGCAAAGCTGGAAGTAGTACAGCTTTGCAGATTAAATTTTATTAAATTTTTGGTTTTTTAATTAATGTTTAATTTTCACAATTTATTTCTGTTTTCTTGTGGTCATGAGTGGTATGCCTTTGCTGGATGTTTAAAATGTCATGGCAAACTGAAACAGAATTATTACTAACCCATCAGTAGTGTTGGAGCAGCCCTGTACTCTCAAGTTCTCAACTTCCATCTGATAAAAGCAAATTGGTTGACAGGAATGATGGATTGTTGACCTAGAAACAGTTATCTATTTTCTGACGTTCAGAGTCATATGAGCGTTTTGCTCCCTACATGACCTGTTGTGTTCATAAAATCAGAGGATATCTTTTATTATTTTTACGTGTGCAGTTGTCTTGGAGTACGATATTTTAAAAGAGCATTTACATAGCTTAGTTGTTTAAAATCTATCATAGTATAACTAAGTTGGAGGGAACACCGCCTGTGCAGTGAACCATGTTGTGACTATTCTACCGGCAACCTCTGATGGGTTAAAATTTAGAAAAACTCATGTGTATGTAGAGTGTACTAGTTGGGAAATAAACCTAACCCTGAGGTTCTGGGACTGGATGGGTGGTGATTTTTAGCTGAGTGGCATGAGTAGATCAGTTGCACAATTTATTTTTTTCTAATACTAAGCTTGAGATACACCATAACTAGACGTGTTGAGAAGTGATGCTGTCAAACTGATATGTACCTTTTACTGAATGAAGGAGCCAGGAATTCATGATCCCTGATTGTCAAGTGGAGGTTCTACAATCAGAGATGGCAATCTCAGCCTCAGCAGTAATCTCAGTACAGTAGTATGGTAGGTCCTGCACAAACACAGAAACTCCAAAATTATGATCTTCCATGTTTGTAACCTTTTCAAAGATGATCAGATAACAAACTTAAGTTCACTAAAATATTTAAAAAGTATAGTAAAGGATTTCCAGGTCTGTAATATAGAAAACCTGTAATAATAGTACTATAATAGTAATAACAGATAGTTATTCTATCTTACGTATACACCATTAATTGGTGGGTTTTGTCAGGTATCTTCCATTTATTGTGCCCCTTTATTCCAGCGCCACTCCATACTCGCCTCATGTCACCCCTCATCAGCGCAAAAGACCTCGATGTTAACTGCTGACCAAAATCTTTCACTCACTGTATCTTATGTATTCAGAAGTTACAAACTTCTGTGGATTATGTACATTCTGCCTTGGTAGGAAACAGAACTCATGTTATTGGAAATTACTTCTACATAATGCACCAGCTTGATCGAAATAACATTCTTATTCCTTATGTACTGCTAAGGAAGAAATTGGGTCACTAACTCTGGTACTGTTGGTATCAAAATTTTTAATTTTTACAAAGTAATGTTCAGTTGTTAATTGGTAACCAGTACCTCTAAATCATGATTCGTTGAACAGAGATAAGTAATATATTACTATCATTACAGTCACAACAGTCTTTAATATGCAAGAAAAGTCGTGCAGCATGGTAATGTGTTACATGTTACGACACATTTTGCTGATGCTACCGTTTGATTGATATTCTTAAACACAAGTACTAGTAATGTTTTTGTGCGGGGAAACTTTGTATAGATTAAATTGTTTGTTAGTATTTTTTTTTTTTGCAAAATACTGCCAATTATCAAAAACCCTTGAAAGTGGAGGGGTTCCAAAAATTTTCTACCTTTATTAATGAACACAAGAACACTTATAAATTTGATGTAAACATCTGCAATCTCAGTTATGCATAGATATTTTAATGGTACTGATGCGACCACCAGACTCCACACATACGCCACGGCTACCTTGAATCAACATTATTTTAACTTGGAGCCTACTAAGATTGCTCCACGCAGCTTGATGTTCTGCTCACTGGCAGAGTCTCGACTCTCATCTCGTTAGTTAGGGCGGGTTGGAAAATAGATTGTCTACTAGTAAGAATTAGCCAGTTCTATGTCTTGGTTACCAGATGCGATAAAAGAAACACTAAGGTTCAAAGTTATTGTTCTGTTTACTCTACGTAAATTGATCCACTTACTGTTTCCCTCACCAACAACAATAACGGGAAAATGGTGGGCTCAACCGATCTACTTCCAAGGACCTGTACCTCATGATTATAATCATAAGAAGCCATCCCAGGCTTGGCACAACGGAACTTTAACCGATTGGCCTGATACATGGCGATTCCCTACCACGTGGCACTGCAGGTGCTACCTTCCCACACATCTGCACACTTCGACAACCAGCACGCTAAGATGGAACCGGAGGTTCTGCGCCATGACGCTAGTGTCATCTCCAGAACACTCCCAAGATGGCAACCCCTGCCAATCATCAACTCGCCCAACCATTTACCTCGAGAGCATCCAAATGAAACTTAGGTTTCTTTCCTTGGCTAATTTTCTTTTACTACGTGAGCGAAAAAATCACAAATTACGTACAATAAATCACAAATCACCAACTTACAAATTACAAGTATACTCTTCTCATTTTTAGCTTCATCTCTTGGGTCTGTACCCACAGTTGGTACAGCGCTATGACATTACACACCATACTCTCGCCAAGACTTCAAATGGGAAAGATTTCAAAGTAGCTCCCGGGAAGTTCGAATATCAACAATACCACTTTACATAGAGATTACCATCACAATACATAAATGCAGTTACCATAATTATTTTTCTGATGTGCTCGCCTACGTGTACAGTTAATATAGAAACGGAGCTAACAATAATCCTAACGGTTCGGCCCACCATTCTTAAGCTATAGACCTCATACATTAAATAAGCTACAGATCTCATACATAAAAATAGAAATGTTCTTATTTCAATCCATCATCACGGTTGACTTCCCTTTTCCACTGTATTTTCTAGTAAACACAGTTACTCAGTCCTGGATACTTATGACTATATGCATCCTTACACTTAAATCTCACTGTTATTAACTTCTTTGGCGCACCGCCACACTAGTAGGATGGGCAACTAACTGGGTGACTTCACATATATACACAGATGTGTCACAAACCAAATGTCCTCTGCAAGTGTCCTGGGATACTATTAGGCCTATACTTTGTTGGGGGGGGGGGGGAAATGAGGACTACACTCTTAAATTATTTTACGCCACAATGCATTAATGTCACTACTAACTTCAGATACACACCAAGTAGTACAAAAAAGACAAACTTGGTACAAAATTCATTGGGTGGGCATGGCTAAGTGCCCTACAATATCCTTAAGTCTTTTGAACAACATTAGAAATACATAGGATTTAATTATATCTAGATATTTTGATACTTCATATCAAAGTTACTACTGAAAATATTTGAAAATTTAGTCATAATGTGTTAAAATTTATATGTATATTATCGTTCAAATTTACACATGATGCATTATTTTGAAATATTAAGGTGGACGAAAGTAAGACATATTATTGTTCAGCGAAAAATGTAGGACAGATCTGATGCTTCTATTAGTCCCAATATAATCTCCAGGCTGTAATAACGCATTGCCAGTCAAGTTTGTGGAATAATACAATATACGTACTTTCAAACTGGGTGTGAAAATATCACCCACGTCTCAAGTAGACCATGTTTTATTTTAAAACAGCGGGTTCCTTTGTTCACATTCTTTTTTCCAATGTCATTTTTTAAATCCTTATCGCAAATCTGACTCCTGGATATTATGAAATTTGCTTACAGTGTGTAGTATGATTTTTTGTTTTGAACAAATGTCCTAAAATATTGCCTTATACCTGGAAATGTCAATATTAATGAAAAGGGTAATAGGCAACCTGGCAACAACCTGATAGCTTAAACAGCAAGTGCCTGGCATGATGTGTGAAGGCAGGTGCATCTGCACCACCCTGTCAGTTTCTACCAGGTTGCCTGCTACCTGTGTTCATTGATATCGCCATTTGCGGGTTCACGAGGTATGTCCGGACACGAGTACATTAATGCCATACTACTTCTCTATTTCAACTGTTCGTTTAAATTACATTTTTTTAGCTGAAATGAGAGAAAATATCGCAGATCTGTTTGGCAGTTTTATTTACAATTAGTTCATGCCTTGATTGATAATTTGGTTTAGCAACGGAATTATATGGTTTTGACTAATAAGTCAGTTAGTAAAAATTTTGTAAGTTACATAATTAGCCAGAACCGTCTTGAAAAAATGTTTGCAGGCTTGGTGAAAACAATTTTAAACATAACTGCCAAACTGATTTGTGGTGTCGCCTTTCGATTAGGCTTAAAAATAATTATCTTTAGAACAGTAGAAACAAGCGAGCATGATCTAAGTACCATATGTTACACACCTATTACTACTTTGTAAAATTGTAATGTATTTCTGAGAAGAAGTTTATAAAAACTGACTCAATTATTTTTGTTTCTTTTCGTGTGTAGGGCCTACATTAGTTTTCATACATTAATAATATTATCAGTTCTCATGCTAAAGTGTCACAAATTTCATTACAGAATCATACAATTTGTCAGGGTGCACATATTACAAGTTGTATCGCAACAACAGTAAAAAAAGATATTGTCAAGCTTAAGTGATTCTTTTCTGCAAATTAACTAACACAATCATATTTGTGTAACTGGGATTTCAGGGTTAGAAAGTGAAGTGCAGAAAACAGTAATTCAGCTTCAGGATGATAAATCTAGGTGTCATGATGCCAGCATTTAAGCAAGTCTGACTTCATGAGGTGATTAGATGTGATCCTGGCTACAAATTACTTTTCTTACAAAGAGTAACGTGATGGTCTTGAACTGTTCTGATGAAATGCAAATTACTACGTCATGCAATATTGTATTTCAATTTAATTCATAGCAAGCCACTCCACATACCAGTACTGTCATATCTCCAGATGAACATTCTGTTGCTAGGAATCATTTTGTAGGTTTAGAGACAATGCTCAGCTGCACGTTGGGTACTTCAAACACCATGTTTTGTGTTTGCTTCATTTTTTGCCATCCAAGTATTTATTCCTGTAGCAGTGTGTCCAAGTGTACAAAAACTGTGACACCCATAATGCAGACATAAAAAAATACCATCTTACATACTTCCTTATTTGAATATAAGAATTTATTTTGTCAATCCTTTACTTAACTTTGAAAATGTTGCCATGTGCAGTTCAACATTCGGTCACAACGTGATGCTGTATGCAGAGTTGTACACCTTGGAAAATTATTTAACTGTTGCCTTGTTTAGGAGGTTATTGTAAGTTTGAAACAAAGTCGTGAAGAGTTCAAGGGCAAGTACAAAGGGCACGCAGGATTAGCCATCTAAGGTCTTAACACAGTCTGATCAAAGACGTATACTGTTAAGGAAGGTTTATAAGAACCATAAGGATTTACCTTCCAAAAAAGTATGATATTGTGATGTTGACAATAAATTGGTGTTCACTTTTATTTTTGCGTACCCTACTCGTTATAAAGAAATATATACTAGGGTGAAATAATTTTAAGATTCTTCTTTATTACAAAAAACAACTGAATTAGTATGTACTCCTAAGAAAAGTAAAAAATTTAGTCTTCAGTAGGTAACTAATTGAGTCACTCATGAGTACTTGAATGTTCATGCAACTCAGTTACTTCGAAATAAAACAAGAAAACATATTTGATTACATATACAGCACTTATTTATTAGACAAGCAGCACTGCTGTATGCGAGAATTAGCTTTTTTATTTTGTTTATATATCACCTTAAAAGCAAGCAACCTTTATCGTTTCTTTATTCCCATCCTTTGATGGCATTCCTCCCTCTCTTCAGCACTACTGAAAAGAACTGTTGAAAATTAGATAATAAATTTTTTTTTAAATAATACCAGCCTGTGTGATTATTTACACACTTAAGGTTTTAAGATTTATGACTGTAAGGTATTTTATTTTATTCAAACATTTTATTTTTCTACTACACAACCTTGAAGCAAACTTTAAATTTACTGGAAAGTCAAACCTTTCAGAAAGTAAGTTACTGTGTATCAACTGTTATATAGAGTCTGTTATCAATGTAGGTTTACAAACAAAATAAGAATACATTCTGTGTGTGTATGTGGGTGGGAAATACAAACTAATAAAGAAATGTACTGTAGTGTCCTTTTTTTATGATTTGTTAACAGATATCAAACATTTTATTGTTAAATTCGTAGATAACTTATAAAATTGAGTTATATGTGCATGAACTGTATATATTAAGTGAAACTCTCTGCAGGATATTTATTAATTTTTTAATATTTGTTGATACTGTATGTGGATGTGTTTAATAAAAAATAACAGCTGTCTTAAAACAGAGAGTCTAAAACTAGCTTGCATATGTTAGTATTATAACAAGAACATGTACCTACGTTGTAAAAAATGAAAAGTAGCTAAGAAAAACTTTGTACCCAGTTGTGTTTTTTGTGTATAACAGGTCTGTGATGTAAAAATGTAATGAAAAGTATTATCTAATGTTTTCCCTGTTATGTGATGATTGGTTACTGTGAATTACCTGAAACTCTGTTTTGACAAGAATGATGAAATAAAGAAATGGTGTGTACTATTTGTATGTCTATGGCTATATTTTTTCTTACTCTTATTGTGGAGTTGGTGACATCAGCAGAAGTGGTCTTGAAAAGGTCACGTACAAATAACTGGCCTACCCATCACAGATACTGTCTTGTTAACATAGTTCTCTGTTAAGATTGTTAGTTATAATTGAATTGGAAATACCATCTTCTCTTTGCCTCGTAATATAGGATTCGACCTATACTACAGATATCATATTAAGTCCTTTAATAGTTGTTTGCAGGCTAGTTCACATATAATTTTTCATATATCTTTGGCCATAGACACACCAAGCCACGAAGTTTTATATACATTGTGCTCTTAGAGTAAATATAGGGTAGAGGGAATATCCTCTATACAGCTGCGTACGAAATTGTGTGTTCAACATGTGTCACGTGACATTAGTGAAATACGCGCGGGAGATTTGAAATAACATTGAGAGCCAAGATAGTAATTGCTTAGTAATCGCAACTACGCTGGGTTGTTTTGGTGCCTTGTGAATATATGAACTAAGGAGAGCATACTACCATATTATCGCATAGTATAATTGCGTAGAATTTTCAGAACGACAAATGAAAACAATGTTTGCCACGTTACTGTTTTCCTTAACACAGCTGTTTTAGTAAAAAGTAAATATTAGCTACATACGTACTATAAGGTTGTGAACCGAGATCTTGGTGACACCGCATGACTAAATATATATTCTGGAAGGTACGCCATGAGTTTCAAACATCACGACTGCATTTTTACGCCAAGAAAACACAAATAAACAGCACTAAACTCTCGAGACCATGTTGGACACACATTTGTGACGTCATGTTCCCTGTACTGTATATTACCTCTATGATTGTGCTTTGTTTTTATGACTGTATAATATTTTATTATCTGAGGAAATATGGTTTCCAAGGTTTCTCACTACTTAACGTAGCTTTTTATGATTTGATCAGAATCGTGACCAGGTTAAGGGCCAGAATCAATCCCAAAGCTAGGTGTGCTACTAGGAATAACGAGACGGAGGCGAGACAACTGCGTGGAAGAAAAAAAAAAGAATAGAAGTTTTTGTTTTGGAACTTTTGGGGCAAAGGAAGAAAAAAAATATTAAAAAGAAAAGGGAGAATACATTCGGATGACAAACAAGACATCACGTATTTGATTGAGCTGCAAAGAAATTGGGTTGAGAACAACAGAAGAGAATATTTCAGCTAAATTGCCCTGGAACTGAATCTTCGGTAGTTTGGTCAGATGCTTGAATCAGAAAAAGCATAAATTTGGGATTTTGTCGGATTTCGGAACTTCGAGGAGCCACAACTTTTACTGCCCACATATGCCGATAATCGCTTGTAGGAAGAGGCTTATTTGAGGTTGATTGGGGATTTCCACTGCATCGCTGGAGCTGAAGAAGATGTCAGGCCAATTTTTTTTTTTTTTTTTTTTTTATTTCGCATTCTATAGATCCCCAAATGAGTACAGGACTCAGGGATGTGGAACAAGTCAAGACAACTTACAAATATGTTATGTTACAAATACATATACAAGGTACACACACTAGCTTGAAATCACACACAATATGAATATAAGGAGAAAGCATAAAGAAGATAAAACAGATCATACATAAAATAATACACGTACTGTACTATATTGATTTAGACACACAGGAGAACATGTAAGTTAATTAGTCACTGTCAGTGGAGTTTAAAAACTCATCAATGGAGTAGAAAGCCACACCAATTAAATGATTTTTTAGCTGCTTCTTAAACCGTGTACAATTATTCTTGCATGTATTTTTTAAGAAAGAGGGAATCTTACTATACAACTTAATGGCAGTGAATAGAGCACCTTTCTGATACATAGTTAGTGTATTTACTGGGTAGTGGAAGTAACATTGAGTCCTTGTAAAGTGTTGATGAATAGCTGAGTTAGTTTGGAACATTTCAAAATTTTTAGACACAAAAACCAAAACTGTGTAAATATATTGACAAGGTAAGGTAAGAACTTCTAATTTTTTTAAACAGAGGACGACAACAGTCTCTGCTTTTCATATGGCACAAAATTCTCAAAGCTTTCTTTTGCATAAAAAATACTTTATAGGCATGAGTAGTATTTCCCCATAACATAATACCATATTTTAATATTGAATGGAAATATGCAAAATATATTACCTTTAGTGCAGTGACATCAAGTTTATTTGACAAACATCTGAGAGAGTAACATGCACTGCTTAGTTTAGGTATTATCTTTTCAATGTGAGAGTTCCAATTTAGATTATCATTAATATGTACACCAAGAAATTTTATGTCCTTTGTTTGTTTTAATTCAATTCCAGCACAGCTTAGTTTAGGAGTGGTTGCTAATTTATTTTTAGTTACAAATTATATAAAATTTGTTTTGTCTATATTTACTGTCAATTTATTTGCACTAAACCATTCATCAATATCTTTCAGAGCTTGAGAAGCTATTTCAACCAGCCGAGATTGATTTATCTTTCAAAAGAATGCTAGTGTCGTCAGCAAAAAGAATAGCAACTGCATTTGTTTGTAAAACATTTGGAAGATCATTTACATAAATGAGAAACAGGAGGGGACCCAAGATAGATCCCTGGGGGACACCATGAAATATTTTACCAGAGAATGATGTTACATTATTACCTGACATTTTATCTTTCATTATGACTCTTTGTTTTCTATCAGTAAGGTATGAGACTAGTAAGTTTCTGAAATTATTTCTTATACCATAATGTTCAAGTTTAAGTAGTAAAATTTGATGGTTTACACAATCAAAAGCCTTCGCCAAATCGTAAAAAACACTGATCACATGTTCATGCTTGTCCAGAGCTTCCAAAATTTCTGAGGTTAGTTTAAGAGTGGCATTGTCCGTAGACAAGTTTTTCCGAAACCCAAACTGAGAGGGAGATAGGATCTTATATTGCGTGATATGTTTTAAAAGACAGTTGTATATGGCTTTTTCGAATATTTTTGAGAAAGTGCATAAGAGAGAGATTGGTCTATAGTTTTCTTTTTTCGTCTTTTCTCCCTTTTTATGTATTGGAATGACTGAAGCAAACTTAAGTCTTTCTGGAAAGATTCCATGTTTAATAGAATTATTACAAATTACACTTAAAGGCCATATAA